>JACEFZ010007805.1:0-183359 GCA_014155875.1 Cepaea nemoralis
AACTAAAGATAAGTCCGTTAGTTGGATCGCTGCAGCCCTCTTCCAACGAAAGTAGCTTTTAGATGTGGCAGTTGGACGTCAGAACCAACAACAATATATCCTGGCCTACCACAGGGATCACCATTATCTCCAGTGCTGTTCAACGCCTACTGTGTGAGAATCACCAGCAAGCAGATCACAGGACCGGGGAGGACATTGTCATTTGCCGACGATGTTTTAGTGTATCGTCAGGGTACGGATAGAGATCAGGTTGCTGTGGAACTGCAAATAGAACTCAAACGCATAAGTACTTGGTGTGCTGAATCTGGAGCAATGATCAACCCAACAAAGGCAACAGTGACATGGTTATCTTTGAATAATCATTTTGTCAACATTCCAACACCATCTGTTAATCTGTGTTCAGAGACTGTGGGGAAAAAAACGCAGGCAATAAGTTACCTGGGGATACGTTTTGATCGAAGCCTTGCTTATAATGAGCACATAGACGAGGATGATAACAAAGGACAAGTGGGGATTTGGCTGCGATGCGGGTGACGGCGGCAGCAAACTGTGAGCAGCGCCATCTATGCTTCCTATACGAGGGGCTGGTCATCTCTGCTTTCGAGTATGCGATGGCGATCCTGACTCCCAGCCGTAAGCAGATAGAAAGGATGGAAAGGATACAAAACGAAGCTGTGCGCATTATTCTTGGGTGTACAAGAGATACAGCATGCAGAGCGATACGCTATCTTTTCCAACCATTGAAGATAGACTACTATCGGATATATAGTTGATGGCTCAACCCCAAAGAGATAAAGGATACTAAGTGCCTCTGTCCCAATGTGATCCTGCCCGTTACAATTAATTTAGCTGTTACTTGCTCAATGATTTGAGACCATTAAATAGAGTTTCGGAGAACCAAGGATACCTCCAGGAAAACAATGAAGTTTTTACTGAGCATCCCAAATGTCCTTAGGGTGGTTCCTTGCCTCTCCTCTACCAACGAAATAATTATTAATCTAGGGTTGTTTACTGAAAATAATTTTACTACGACAAGAGAACTCTCAAACGAGAAAATGACCCTTGTTTTCAAATTTATTATACTTAACTAGTGTTATTGAACAATAATGTTATCTACATACATAGTCATTGCATTTACAAAACAAGATCATGTACATGTTCATCTCTAACTACATATATCTATCTTGGGCCACTATCAGATCCATCACCATCAGTATTGAATCAGTCTTTCACAAGAGTTATTGTGCCTCTTCTTCTGCCTATGTATACTCTGAGGAGAAAAAAAACTGTATCCCTTCGGATTTGTCAAACTTCAAGTTCTTGGACCTCGCGGCAATATATGTGATAGAATACCAAGTGTCCTTTTGTTCCAGGAGTAGGATTAGTGGCTCACTGATTTCTCTACCTCTAATTAGACTACGGTCTCAATGATACCTGTCCTATTTGGTGGAGAAAATCTGCAGGAAGTTGCTTGTGACTTGTATTTGGCCTCACTCTACCAGCTGCCTCGCTGAGTCAAGCTGTTACATTCACAAAGTGCTGCATTCACCAAGTGCTGCATTCACAAAGTGCTGCATTCAACCAAGTCAGGTCTGGATCTAGAGGTACTTAGCCACTATCTAAAATGTCAGCAATCAACATACATCTAATCACATCCTCAATATGACATTAGGAATTAAATGCTGTACCTTTCAACAAAAACCAACAAAGAAAATACATAAAAGAATTGTGATTCTAGTGCCAGACGACATCACGGGGTATCTAGTAATTCAAACAATGTAACTTGATAACAACACACAGCTCGTCAACAACAGTCATCAAATGCAGGTTCTGAAGCCAAAACAGAACTGAAGAACTAATTCTACTAGAATGGACTTTGACAGTTACGACGCTAGTTTATTTTCCGCAGTGCACAGACTTGTAGTAACGACAATAATAAAAAATAACATACTGTGCCTGTTCTGACCAGGTCGGCAGTATTACAATTATAATTAATATTAATAACATGTCCCAAGCCATCTACACTCGTAGTTCTAAACAATGTTCCTTGCCCGTCCAGACGGCGTCATTCTCTCTATCTTCGAAATGTCCTTTCTGCCGTTTCTCAGACATCGAGTTTCTGTGTTCGTCTGCCTGTTTATTTGTGGCTTCGATCAACGTTGTGTCCACAGATTGTCTCGTCCATTCCAGTTACCAATTCAGCCACTAATGTGATATAAAGCCAGTGCCTAGTCAACCGTTATTTCCTAAATCAACATGACCTGCCGCTCCTAAGAAGCTCCCAAGTCCGTCTGCCTTTGTTGTTGTTGACAATCTTCCGTGACGTTTCTGTGTTATCACGTCATCTGCTTAGATATCTTAGCATTTTGGCTTTGGGAGTCTCTGTTATTTCTAATTTGTCTATTGCGTCACACCTGCTACTTGGCAGTATGCCCGTCCCCTTTGAAAATGATGCAATAATTTTAAACTGTTGTCGATTAGTCTAACCTGACAAGTAGCAGTGCAGACGCAATGAGCTATATGTTGTGCTAATACGATGGTATGGTCTCCTATCAATCACACATAAAATCTAATTTTAAAAATATATTATTATACGACGGGCGCGCACTCCTACCTATACCCAATGGTAGACGTCGTGTAGCACTGCCTATGGGAGGGTTGTGCTAACTACATTACATAGTCCCTCATTTGTCGAAACCGACAAGCGTTCACACCCTAGGCTATAAAACCCGAGTGAGGGGACGTGTGTGATTAACTGGTACCAATCCGTCTATATTAGTTTTGACTATAATCTATAATCTCATTCTTTCACCTGCTATGCCATCAGTCCTTGTTACGTTGATTGGTGAGGTTTTCTGCCATAGTAGATCCTGACGTATAAAATTAGTATCGGTTTCCATTCATTTGTCGTGACGGCTATACTTCTTATGTGTTGGATATCAATGTTGTTCTGGCTATGATCGCCTCACGCAGTAAGGAATGCCATGTCGAATCACTTTCAATATGTGACATCATCATTGTCGCCTCATGTGTTGACGGTAATCCCAAAAACCTATAATCAGTCTATGCCCACCGAACTAGGACAATCATAATCTTAAAATATTTATATGTAACTTATGAACTAGTAATTCATTAAACGTAACAACTTAATTAAACCTGCAATAATAGAAAATTCTCATAATATGCATATTCTTACATTGTGTCATGTTATTCAGCCCGATATATCTTAATGTATAGTCTGTACTGTTCTTCGTCTGAACTGTATCGTGTATGTGTTCAGTATATAAATTATCTACACTCTACCATTAAATATGCCTGTAACAACTTAAACATATTCATATATATCTTTTAACAATGGATGACGTAATATGTGAAAATTATATGAATGGCATGAACCTCACATCGACCTCGTGATGAGTGAACCATGACTAAGAATTCACAGGGATGATAGATAACATGTACGAATGACATGATCCTCTCATCGTCTGTGTGATGAGTGACCCATGAAGTATAATCTGAATCTACACGTTCGTGAAATGAATATGACATGTGAATCTGCATAATGACGCGAAGTGTGAATGCGAGTAATGATTAGACTCGATGATGCAATGCGTGAATACACCCGATGATGTGAAATGTGAATCTGAGTAATCATGTGATATGTGAATTCCACCTATGACGTGCCATTGTGAATCTGATCGAAAACTCGAGATGTGAATTCGACCCATAATGTGAAATACGAATCTGATTAATGACGTGGCATGTGAATCTGATCAATGATGTAACAAGTGAAACTGATTTAAAATGTGAGATGTGAATTCGACCTATGATGAAACATGCGAATTCAACCAATAATGAGACGTGCGAATTCAACCAATAATGAGACGTGCGACTTCGGCTAATGATGAGAATTGTGAATGCGACCAATGATGAGGAATGTGAATTCTACCACTGATGATAATGTGAATTCGACCACTGATGAGAATGTGAATTCTACCACTGATGAGAAATGTGAATTCGACCACTGATGAGAATATGAATTCTACCACTGATGATGTGAATGTGAATTTAACCAATGATAATAAATGTGAATTCAACCAATGTTAAGAAATGTGAATTCGACCATTGGTGACAAATATGAAATCGACCAATGACAACAACTGTGAATTCGATCAATGATGATAACTGCGAAATCGATTAATAATGTGAATTGTGAATTCGCTATAAGATGTAAAATGGGAATGAATGCAACTTCGCATGGCTGAAGTAAATATGTAAATACATTAAATTAACTAATAATAACAAATACTGTTGTCACTCCACAAGACCGCACACAGTTCTTGAGGAAACTGCAAAGTTCCAGCGACAACTCCAATGTTCATGTACAGATACTCGCGCACAATATTGAAGCGAAACGAATGCACTGATCACATCCAGGGCCGGATTTAGACTTGATAAGGCCCTAAGCTATTTGAAATATGGGAGCCCTTTATAAGTCCAGATATTCTATGTCATATATACATATATGACAATTGCTCACTCGGACAATAGCTTGTGTAGCTTATACGTAAATCCTGCACTGATCACATCACAAGTCCATGGAACACTATAACAACATCAGCCCGACGAATATTGTCCGCGTCTTCTGCCAATGAATTAAATCAAACAAAATATGTATATCTCTGACAACGCTTAATATGTAACTAGTATATATTGGAATGTTTATTGTGTTTGTATATAAATTCCATTTGGGTATCTACGAAATAAAATAACCACTCGGCCTGTTGTACTACATGTATGCACGCAAGCAAATAACATGAAATGTGATAGCAGATAGGAATTCTAGAGTCTACTAAGAAGATCCGCCAAGTTATTATCCTTGCCTGGGATATGACATATATCAAACTCGTAATCTTGTAACAGAAGAGTAATCCGTAAGGACTTGTAAAGAAAGTAAACCAGAAATATAAATAGAATATTCGGATTGAATAAGAATTTTCTACTACGCAGATATATAAAAAAAAATTATTAACGCTCTCTCTTTGTGATAAAGTTAACAACAAGTGTCTGATATTTTCCAGCTAAAGTAGAGAACAGGATTTAATTTGCTATCATGAATTTGTAAAAGAACTGATATTTTCCAGCTAAAGTAGAGAACAGGATTTAATTTGCTATCATGAATTTGTAAAAGAATAACAGAGATAGCGCGAAAGACAGTTCTGAAAAAATTGCTGTCATATCAGCGAAATTCGGAACGAACATTTGGTAATAAACTAATGTGTATGTAGCGAAATATGAGCTGATATGTGTTTAACTAATACTCTTATTCGTTCCATCCTTTCTTTCTCTTTCTTTTCCTCTTTGTTTCTTTTTGTCTTTCTTTCGAACTTATGGTGTCTCTTTTCTGAATGTATGCCATTATTTTTATATCTCACCTTTGTTGACTTGAACATTGTTATAGTTTTCACCTGTGTGTATAATGTGTACAACATATGCTGTAGTGAGGTAAGATTGAAATATCTGAAGCATAGACAAATTAATGTAAATAGAGTACGCAAAGACAAGTGTAGTTTGTTTTCTGTAATATTCTTTGCATTTATTCAACCAGTTTGTATAATATTTACTTGTTTGTACGCCGATGTCTGTGACATATTGCTTGGTTTGTGAGTAAATGTTTGTAACGGCGCAATCATAATAGGTGAGGGGTGATTGAATGAGCATCAACATATGAACAATTAATGTGGTTATGACGTTCTGTTGCCCTTATTCTGTGGAATGTATATGTTGTATGTTAACCTTAGCTGAACTTTTGGCTAGTGTTATTACATGTGTTCTATTTCCATGTGGTTTCTGTTGGTTAACCGGACTTGTGTTCTTTGTGTAAATATGAGATTGTCTGGTTGTTTGCTTATGTTTTTCATTCACACTCACGTGAATAGACTTGTTTAATAATTGCGAAGTGTCAACTTTTTCATAGTTTGATTTGTTTACTTCCTGAATATTATGAAATAAATAATTTTGGGCAATTATGTCGTCCCTATGTTGTTTTATATCGTCTTCTGTACCTGTCAATGGGGATTGTGTGTTGTCATTCGAAGTAACCTATGTTAACTGTCTATTTTCTTCTTCTTGCGTCTCTTGAACTTGGGTTCTTGCGAGTACCCTGGCAAGCCTGGGTGTGATCGTTACTTCCTGAGTGTAATCTTTAACGTTGGGAATGTTCCCAATTATCAACCCAGCACATGGGTTTGGTAAGCCTGCTGCACATATTTTTCCCATATAATAGGGACATCTTATTGAGACCCACGCGGTTTTGTATTTTTCTATGGTACCTCCGAACGTTCTGCAAATAATCGTTGTACCTGTGTAATCACTCATATTTACCAGTTTGTTAAACTCCCGCAAAGGATGCCCCTGTGTCTCTAAAACACGTTGTTGGCGATCCATTAACCCATGCTTGGTTAATTTTAAGAGTACCTTTCTTGGTGTACATTGCGTTAGCTTCATGTATCTGTCTCTTGTGGCCGTATGTGAAACTATCATCATCATGGTATTCCCTACATACTTTACCTGGTCTGTCATTGTTGAATGACTCTATGATAGTCGCATGTGTGTCCTCTAAGTCGTCTCAGTCACTACTAGAGAATACATATGCAGCACTCGCCTCCTTCCACTTCTTCCTCATCGTACAAAAGCGTGAGGTGTGCCCATAAGCCCGACACGAGTAACATTTGACACTCTTTTTATAGGAATCATACTTACTTATCTGTTTAGAAGTGAGGTCTTCAAGATAAGAAGCATATCCAGGCTGTCGGTCGCATATTTCAAGCGAACCGTGGTTAAGCTTACAATGTGGGCACTGTGTTAAATGACCCTTTCTAGGCCTGTCTGAATTTCTCTATGTGTTATGATATGGCCCTCTGTTTCTATGTTGTGAGAATCTGTTAGTCCTACCGTGACTTCTTTGATTCTGAGCTTTTGCACTTGCACCTATCACAAGCTCTGTTTGCACACCTTCTGCAAATACGTCGCGATGGGTGTTATAGAATGCTTCTCCCCGTGCCTCCATCTCCGGAACAGATTTACAGTTGTTCTCTACCAGAAATGTAGACATTGATTCTGGCACTGATGATAGTAGTTTATCCCTTAACATGAGGTCACGTAGTTTCTCAAAATCAGAAGATACATGTTCCGCTTTCAACCACTTATCGAAGAGTGATGAAGTTTCATATACGTAGTCTGATTTGCTTTCGGTGTTTGGGTCTTAAACTTCGTTCTTAACCCAGCAGCATCGAGACTGAAATGCGACAATACCCTATCTCGAATGTATGTATAGTTGGTCCGTACGTTCTCAGGGATCAACTCTACAATCTTTAAAGGCTCTAAGGCGAGGTGACGGTGAAATAAGATCGGTCAATCCTGTTCTGGAATTTTTTAGAACTTGACCAGAACCTTGAAATTAGTAATCCATGCGGACACCGAATCGCCTTGTGTGAAGTTTTTGATGAGACCCTGGTAACGTGTAAAAGATCCCCAGCCATAGCTTGTATTTTCGCTCGTTCGATCTCAGCTTCTCGATCAATCTCCAAAGTCTTAACCTTTAAATTGTCTTCAGTTTCCTTGTCCTTCAGTACTACTTCAGTCGCTAGTTTTCTTTCTCAAATGCAAGCTCTTTTTCCCTAGCTTTCCTTCTCAAATGCAAGCTTTTCCCTTTCTAGGGCTAGTTCTATATCTTTCACCGTCATTCTTCTTTTTCTTCTTCTTCTTCTTCTTCTGCGATCATCCGGACTTTTTTTCGGACGTGATTGCGTTGTGCCTGTTTACAGCAGAGCTGCGTTCTTGCGCCGTTAGGCCGACACATCCGACTTCTGCGGGCATTTGTTGACCGGGTTAACCTTCCCGGGGACCGCCATTCTATCTTTTTCTATTGCCATTTCTTTTTCTTTTAATTCTTTCTCTACTGTTAATCTTTCTTGTCTTTCCTCTCTTTCACATGCTGCCTGCAGTTCTTTCGTTTCTTTCTCTGTTGCTAATCTATCTGCTCTCTCTTCCCGCTGTTGAGCCTGAAACTCCTCAAATTCTTGCCTCGCCCACGTCCTGAGTTCCTGGCCAGTCAAACCAGACTTTTCACCCATATCTATAAAATCTTGCAGTGTCGACATGTTGTCCTACTGTGCTGCTGCAAATTATATAGCTAAAATACAACATATATGCGCGCAATGACAATCGACAAAATGCAAATGCGTTGGGAAGATAGCAGTAAATATATCAAAAGTATAACATGTTGAACGAAATGCCAACAAAATCAACAATGTTGTAAACAGAACTAATGAACTAAGCAGCAAGCCTGGCGTGAAATAAATACCGTCCTAATTCGTTACAAAATGTAAACTCCAGAAATAGGTATACAATATAGTAAGTATAAAGGATATCACGCCACAACACAAATAAACAGTTACGAGAGAAGTAAGAAAAACGTAACGTAGACGGACATGTCTATCACATGTAAAAGAAACACTGATAACTGATAGCTTACAAACGGATAAGACTATTACTAAACGACACACGTACTAACTAAACGCGAGGTCGCTACAAAAAAATAATTCTCAACGAGCTGACAACCGTTAGTACAGAACGTATCCTTGTGTCATATAATTAAACTTATTTGACACTAGGATAGCCCGCCAACCGCCCACACAATTATAACAATAACACATCGGCCATGGATATAATATTAAATTTGGAAAGCAAATACCCAACTAGAATGCTAAACAATCACAACAAACAAACAAGTACACTGGCCTTTGTATAAGTAGTACAGTGGTGGTGGTGCTGTCTGTAGGTGTTGATGATGGAGGTATTCGTTGTAATTTCCATCGGACGAAGAAATATTTAGCATAAACGTCGTGATAATAGATCGCTGCTGTCCGGTGTAGAAAATCCGATAAATGTTGAGTAGTGTATTACAAATGTCCTGAGAACAGTTCTGTGGTGTAATGTCCTAATGTCCTGAGATAAGTGCAGTGGTGTAAGGTCCTAATGTCCTAACGTAAATGCAGTGGTGTAAGGTCTAGATAAACATATGTCTTGGTTGAATTTCCGAGGTGTAAAGTCCAGATATCCAGATAAGTTTTCAGTGGAGTATAGCACAGCTGCCTGATATAAACTCCGTGGTGCACTGTATAAATATGCACGCAAAATCTGTGAAATAATGTCCAGACGTGCTGATAAAGTCCTTTACGCCTCTAGACCAGAACTGAATGAGCTTCGGCCACTAGTGAAGCGACATTTCGTTATGCCGATCAAAACATACTGCGACAAATATTATAAATGTCATGACTTGGGTAGTTAGATGTTCCAATATTGTATATGTATCCAGGTGGCTGATTGGCTTACCGTTGTTGGCTTCTCAGATACGGAGTCCCCATGTTCTGCTAGACGACATCTCGGGGTATCTAGTAATTCAAACAATGCAACTTGATAACAACACACAGCTCGTCAACAACAGTCGTCAAATTCAGTTTCAGAAGCCAAAACCGAACTGAAGAACTAATTCTACTCCAATGGACTTTGACAGTTACGATGCTGTTTATTTTCCGCAGTGCACGGGCTTGTAGCAACGACAATAAAATAAAACATGCTGTGCCTGTTCTAACCAGGTCGGCAGTATTACAATTATAATTAATATTAATAACATGTCCCAAGCCATCTACACTCGTAGTTCTAAACAATGTCCTTGCCCGTCCAGACGGCGTCCTTCTCTCTATCTTCGAAATGTCCTTCTGCCGTTTCTCAGACATCGAGTTTCTGTGTTCGTCTGCCTGTTTATTTGTGGCTTCGATCAAAGTTGTGTCCACAGATTGTCTCGTCCATTCCAGTTACCAATTCAGCCACTAATGTGATATAAAGCCAGTGCCTAGCCAACCGATATTTCCCAAATCAACATGAGCTGCCGCTCCTAAGAAGCTCCCAAGTCCGTCTGCCTTTGTTATTGTTGACAATCTTCCTTGACGTTTCTGTGTTATCACGTCATCTGCTTAGATTTCTTAGCGTTTTGGCTTTGGGATTCTCTGATATTTCTAATTTGTCTTATTGCATCACACCTGCTACTTGGCACCTAGGAAAATGAACAGTGAAGGGTAAAGAGCCTTGGTGCTCTAAAATAGTTATCCGCAACATAATTGTTTGCTCTCCATCCAATATTCCATTATAAGGTGTTCAATTTTTAGACTAGCAGATGTGCAGTTTCATCTTCACCTATGCCTATCCTCAGGGTCTACAGGTTGACTAATACCTTGATTGATGTGGAATTGACAACTAAGTTTCCCATCCTATTCTGTACCTAGTTAATTCTCTTCATCTTCTTCCATTAAAGAAAAGGGTCTCACACATTATGGGTTTTTTAAATCATTTCCCATTTGCAATGAGTATTTGCTTATAAACATTATAAGTACATCATGGTATCAATTCTTGTATAGTATTCAGGTGTATTCTTTTCTAATCAAACGTCTTAAGGCGAGTATATTATCTCCTCTTCACCGTGTCTGTAATATGATGTTACTTAATTTATCATCATCATCACCTTCATCATTCTCACTATCATCAACATCATTATATCATTATATCATTTTCCTCATCATCATTATCATTACATTATTATCATCTTCATTAAAGTCATCATCATCATAACTCTATTACATTCATCAGGACACTAGACCGTACGTGGTAACAGGAGTGACATGAAATACAATGTGGGATTTTGCTTAAGATACAAAACCAGATGCTTGTAGTACGCGTGATGTATAATATGGGTTGTGTCGTGCTTAAGGCACAAAACCAGATGATGGTACCATGAATGATATTTAATATAAAGTGTTGTCATGTGTCGGAGTGCACTAAATGATTAATTAGTGTTTGGGTTATGCTGAACATGTTCTCTTGTGATAGACAGGACATTATAAATCAAAGCTGCCTTCTATCATAAGATTGACTGTTAGCTTATACTCCTTTTTAGCATGTTACTTCCTTCACTCATTCTCATACATAAGATTCATATATGCATGGATGATAAATTCACTCTTACATAAGAAATCATTCATACTTGCATGTAAGATAAGTAATTATACTTATGTGATTTCCCAATGATAACTTTAAATGATAACACCATTGACATCGCAATGAAATCTCAATCATTCCACAATCACAATCATATATATAGATGACAATTACACATATGTAAAGTGCTTTACTGATGATAAATTCACAGATTCAACAACCATGACAGTACAATGGAATCTTAATCATTTTCATCCTTCATCAGAAATTATGCCGTCTCCATGGCCGAGGAGTTAGTAGCTTTCTCCGTAACCCCGAATACTCTTGTGGCTGACGTGAGCGCACGAGAATTTGAAATGGTTCGAGTCGCGCCAGTGACTTATGAGAGTATAGAGCCGGTCGCTCAGAAAGTTGTGGCGTGCTGATGAGCGTAATCTATCCTAGGAATCAACATACAGCTTAAAGATGCTGATGTTTACCGCAATATCCTGAACAGGGTGGAAATGCGGAAAATATCAGAAATTATAATATTTCCTGGATGATAATTACGCATAGTGATGTGTTTTACCTTTGGTAAATTCACAGATTCAACAACAATGACAGTAAAATAGAATCTTAATCATTTTCAGCCTTCATCGGAAATTATAATATTTCCTGGATGATAATTAAGCATAGTGATGTGTTTTTACAAATGATACAGTCACATCTGTTTAACAATAATGAAATCACACATAAACCACTCCAGACATGCTCTCATCAATGACATAGACTGGTGTGATCACTAGGCATACTTAAATTCACAAAGGATGATTCATAATTTGTAGCAATAGTGAACTTACGCATGGATCCCCACATGCTCTCATAGATTTATGTGATATACTCCTCTACATTCATTCATCATGATCATAACCACACTTGCATGGCGGTTGATGAAGTATTATTATGTGGCACAAATATTAATTCCCCATGTTTTAATAACAATGAAATTACATTTGCCTCACCATGTGGTTGCTTTAACCCATCACACAAATTATGATACCTATAGGAATCTATTTGGTTCTCATGTGTTTCATGGAATAAAAAAAAACTCCTCGTCTTCATGTGCTATGTAACAAAAATCTACTTGACTTATTAACCTTACACTAATTTGTCTTACCAGTGTTGGCACATGTAACATAGTTTCTTACTTACCATTGTACTAAGGATTCTCCTTCTAAATCTTAAGTTTACTCACCAACTCTAAATCACAGCTGATAGAGTTTATTACTTAAGAATACAATGTACAACCTGTGTGTAAGGTTTACACATTAAATAAGTTGTTTACTAGAAGAAAAATGAAACTCTCTGGGTCTGTCCTAATGTACAGTTTATCTATGACTATGATAACTGAATATAATATTAATTTCGTATGGACTAATCACGTGGTTTACAACACACTGACTTACCAACTCTTCTCGGGAAATAGGTTCACAGACTAGCTAATTATAACTAATCTAAAACATTATCGTTTTACCTTCATTCTAATGAAATGCTTCATAACACATGTTCCCCCACGAGATGTCAGGTCCTCAGTTTGGTCGAGTTTCCAAATAAACAGGCTGCTGTTCTTCTTGTCCTTCTATTCTCTCTAGACTTTAATTTTCTAACGTGGTCGTAGCGAGTTGAGAAGCTACCATTTCCCGCAGGCACAGTCTGCTGTTCTTCTGGTGGCAAAGAGTTGTGCGTTGTACAATTAGTCCATGGAACAGGTTGTTCACTTGTTGCTGCTTTTATCTTAGTTTATTTCCGTTCCATGAGTACCATGAATCTGTCCTTGTAAATTTTAGAATTACAGAAATACGGAACAAACCATAGGCAGAACTGAGCGATAGTTACATTGCAGGGTTTCGGAACACATTCCGAATTGGGTGGACAAGATACTACACACAGAAGATGGTAGTCCTAGGCAGGCCGACACACCGGAACAGTCCGGCTTCATCGGTCGAGAGACATGTGCTCGAGAGCGGTCACGTGGCTGAAAGAGACAGTGCCTTCCGTGTGTTGTTCAACACACAAAGTAGTCGATTGTTAAAGTTTGCTGAAGCTATAATAATCAACCTTCGTAAGCCGTCCTTGTGCAAGCAGAAAGACATGTTAGTCAGTTTAAAATTACCGTGGTAGACAATCGACATTACTGTGCGAACATGTGTCTTCGGTTCACGAGTTAAATTTTTCGGAGACTCCTGTGGGTCGTCGCTAGAGCTACGGAGTTCGTGCTTTGTGAGACGCTATCCGCGCTGCGGAAAGAGACTGAGCCATATGGGATAAAACCCGGTGCAATGAAGTCGACCCTGTCGACTTTTAAGCGACTTTTTATTCACGTAAGTTGTGTGATTTCTGCAGTACGTACCTGAAGAGATGCAGTGAAATATGCCAGGCAATAAATCGTGCAATCTATTGTTTGTGTCTTCGTTATTCAAACAAACCAGCATTGTTGTGGTGTTCAACTTTAATTGTTGTACGGAGAATAATTACAGCACTTTTACGGTTCGTGAAAAACATATCACAACTACAAATTTGCAGAGCACGTGCCTACCTCAGAGTCAACCCAAACACACGATATCCACTGCAAAGTGAAATTAGGAAGTTTAAGGGCACCAGGTTAAAAAGAGGTAGATCGTGGATGGGTCAAGCGGGAGACATTCTTCAACAGGTGTGTTCACTGGAGGACTTAGAACCTGGCGAGGAGTGGGTACAAGTGCCAACAGATTTATGTACGTCCCTTTCAGTTTGCATCCAACTAGACAGAAAATGCAGACAAGAAGATCCGGCTGCTGTGGAGGCGGAAGTACAAGCGTTGATTTTCGAGAATTCGTTAGACGGTGATAATGTCATATACACAGATGGGTCGGTCGTCCGACATGTGAGTAGCTTATGGGCTTTTACGGCTCAGGCCGGAGGGAAAATTGTGAAGGGGGACTCTGGCGCTTTTGCTGAGACCACAAGTAGCCAGACTATGGAAGTCATGGCAGTAAGTAAAGCAATAACATGGCTCGAGACACAGGCATGTGTCCTTAGCGACTCAATGAGCATGCTCAAGTGGATAGAGATGGAGTGGATCCGAAGAGATTAGTTGCTGTCTCTGGAGCGGTCTCGTCTGGCAAATATTAGCTTTCTCCGCTAACCCCGAGTGCTCTCGTGACGTGACGCGACGAGAGTTGGCAGTGGTTCGAGTCGCAAAAGTGACTTGTGGGAGTATGGAGCCAGTCGCTCAGAGAGTCGTGGCGTGCTGGTGAGCGTGGTCTGGCCTGGGAGTCAACATACAGCTGAGGGATGCTGGTGTTGACCGAAATATCCTGAGACAGGATGGAAACGCGGGAAAAAAAAAAAATCTTCGTGCCAGAGCATGCGGGAGTACAAGGAAATGAGTGAGCTGACAAGCTCGCAGGTATGGCTAATGTGGAGGGCTGTCGCACCATGGACCAGGCTGACATTCTGAATGCGCTACGAGAAGTAAGACTTTTGCGAAGAGCAAGTGATGTCTGCGAATCTACAACCATGGTCAGACTGTGAGAACAGCAAATTAAAAGAGGTGTGGCCAAACAAGAACACTACGCAGGAAGCCAAAGAAAATTGATAAACCAACACAAAACTGGTGTCGTTAGCCGCTATACGCTGCGGGATTCGCTGAGGAGCGGAATCCGAGCACTTATTATGGACTGAATGGTTCTATGTGCAATGAGGATGATCTTTCGACTAACTAACTAACTAACTAACTAACTAACTAACTAACTAACTAACTAACTAACTAACTAACTAACTATTTAAATAACTAACTAACTAGCTAACATCATCATCCTTTTTTAATTCAAGCTATGTTATTGTTCGAAACAGTTTTAAACAATAGTGATTCCGATTTGAGTGAAGATTCAGAAAGAAGTTTTATTTGTGAGTCTAAAGTTTCAGCACGTAGTGATAAAGAAACCAGTGATAGTTCGTCATCAGCTGAGGTGTCTGACAATGAATGTCCGTCTGACAATAAATGTCAGGATGTCACAATTACTTCTCAGCGCAAAGGAAAGCAAATAGTACAAAATAAGAATAAAACTGGAGGGAAAAACAAGCTTCTGTAGAGCGTGATGCACCTCTCCCATCCATCATCATCAATATAGCAAGATGTGTCAGAAGGGGAAACAAAACCGAAGTTTGAGTTTCGTCCTCGAAGATCTCACGTCAACTCTAAACTTTATCAACTTCAAACACCTATGGATTTTCTCAAAGGGTTTTTTGATGATGACATAGTGGATTGTTTAATTGAAAATTAAACGAATATGCAGAAAAGATGTTGATGCAGAACACTCCTAAAAGAAAACATTCTAGTCTGTTATCCTGGACCCACTCACGAAGCACGAATGGCTGAAGTTTACGTCTGTCATTATTCCTATGGGACTTGATCCAAGACCATGTATCAAAGACTATTAGAGTACAAGTGCACATTTATATACGCCTTGGTATGCCACTATGTTTCCCAGGAATCGATTTGAATCTATTTATCACACCATGTTTCACGTATATGAACCAGAGGCAGCATGTGCCAAAAAAAAAATCGATCCTCTTGTTGACATGATTCTGAAGAAATTCCACGAAGCATTTTACCCATTTGAAAATGTGTCCATTGATGAAATGATTATTGGGTGGAAGGGCAGATTTCAGCACAGACAATACAATGCAACAAAGCCTCACAAGTACCACATCAAAACATTTGGCCTTTGTGATTCTGCGACTGGCTATGTGGTGAATTTAAAAATTTACTATGGAAGAAACACCGAATACAGTCCGGATTTAGATCCCACAACTGCTCATGCAGTGAAAGTGTTTGCCACACTACTGAATGTTATCGGAGCTGACCATCACATCTTTGCTGACAGATTCTACACTTCGAAAGCTCTGATTGATTATCTGCATTCCAACAATTTCAATTATACAGGGACACTGAATGTCAACCGAGTAGGCTTCCGAACAATAACTTAGCTTGATCTGAAGTCATTCTACGAGGCCGCATACTCGTGGGCGTTTCCATTTCCATTCCATTTAGAAAAGTGATGTTTGTTCAGTAAATTCAACAGGATTAGCAGTGATTTAGCAGTGATCAGGATAACAACGCCCCTTGGTAAGTGCAATTTTTAATCATTTTTACCCCTTTTTGTCAAATTATATTATTATTTTTTAAATTATATTTACAACCTATAGCAATAATTCCAATACCAACATAGTCCTTGTTCAATCCCCTTTATTTTGATATATAATACAACATTTCTGCTACAATTGTAACCATTTTCATAACATAAACTTCTAGTTTTCTGCCATTATTTTTTTTTTCATTTTGTGTGAAAAAGACATGGTTCAGAATATGCAGCAAAACTTCCTTTTGGGTAATTTTAATGAGCAATACTGTTTATTTTGTTGAAGACAAGTGGTGTTTGTTTGATTATTCAGTAAATTAAACATGATTAGCAGTAGAGGAGTATAGAAAACACCTTATAAGTGAAATGTTTTCATCATTTTTACCTCTTTTTGTCTTATTATGTCACAAATTATATATTTATTTTTATTATATTTACAACCTATAGCAATAATTCCAATACCAACATATTCCTTGTGCAATCCCCTTTATTTTGATATATAATACAATATTTCTGCTACAATTTTAACCACTTTCATAACATTATTGTGACACACCCCAACTTCCAGTTTTCTGCCATTATGTTCTTTCATTTTTGGTGAAAAAGACATGGTTCAGAGTATGCAGCAAAACTCAGTGGTTTCAATTGCAGTCTCTAGCTCCTCCCCCTGTGTGTTGGAGGAAATGTTTCCTCATGATCTGCCTTTAGCGTATGAATCGCCACAGAAAATGACATTTTTTTTCGTGACCTAATATGTCACTTAAGCACTGCCACTTCTGGGAATCCACACTCGCGTTAACCAACACGAATGGTTGACCAGATTGAACTCTTAACTGCCTGTATTTGTATGTCGTCATTGTCCCACCTGGACATGTCTAACTCTGAAGGTCCACCATACTGTTGCGATTTAGAATCGCCATTCCCAGATGTCGCCTGTTGTAGAAACATTTGAAACCAGCCATTTGGAGTAACTGATCACCCAGTCTCGTCTCCTGGAGTGCTACAATGTCATTCATATAAACCAGGGTTTCGAGAATAGGGCCTCGTTGTTTTACGCTGGCGCAGTTCCAATATTAGAATGCGAGTATACCTGAGGCCCAGACGGTCACATTTAAGTCTAAAACGTCTTACCCCTCCACGAATGCCTTGTCGCTTGCGGTCACCACGTTGGCCCCGCCGCCTTGTTTTGTTGACTGCCGTCCGCGAGGAACACACAAATTGTTCCGCCATGTTGAAAAGACCGAACACCACAGAACCGCACACGCTGCAAAAATTCACTCAAGGATTGCTTCGCTCAATGCACGAAACTCCATAGTATCGGCGCAGATCTTGAGAAGAAACTCTGGTTTTACATCCTGGCACACAAATAACACGTAAGAGATGAAAATATCCATCTCCTAAGCGAAAAAGGGAACGGTCACTAAAAGAACACAACCTGTCCGTCACCATCTTGACCGGAAGATGTTTAAACACTGAACATGCCACTACTCTCTCTCTCTCTCTCTCTCTCTCTCTCTCTCTCTCTCTCTCTCTCTCTCTCTCTCTCTCTCTCTCTCTCTCTCTATAGACTAGATAGCCTTGAATTTAGAGAAAACAGTTTGTTCTTTTGTTGATTTCTTTAAGTGATCCCTCAGATGTGAACCGAACAGTGTTCTGGGATGTTAATGCGGCTTAGTTTCATGACAGATATACGCAGTAAAAAGATACCCACATTGCAAAACACGACCTGTAACATTCAGGTACAATTACACCAACACACACAGAGAAGAAAAATCAATTCACCGACACCACCCATGCCCGACCTACCGGTCATCTACACTCTAATCGATTTTATACGTCACCCCTAATGACCAGCTTTGAATTCAATCGTATAACGCTGCTGTGTTGTTTATACATACCACTACACCGCTTATAACACAAACACAACAGACAATATCGATACACGCAAAGACAAGCACCAAAATTCTGACTAAGAACCACAACGTCTTAGGCAAGGAAAAAATCTTGAATATCCTCACAACCCAACAGTCCCAACAGGTAGGTGGGGGAGCCAATATGGGTTTTACGACCCACGGGACAAGTAAATATACCTATCAACAACACCGTGCATCCATGTCATACATGTCCAATGCGATAATGTCACCACTACACCTCTCCTCATTTAAATATGTAATGTTAAATGTACCAATGTTAGTTAGTTAGCTAGTCGCGGTTCCAACTTTAAGGCAACGGGTCATCCCCATTATTCTCCATTCCTGTACCAGTGAATATCACACAAAATGCTCCTCACTGCCCAATGTGAAAAGTAGAACAGACAGGAGTCTCGGCAAGCCAACAGTCCGTACAGCTACACTGTGCATAATGCCGCAAAGAGAATGCCAACACATCAGTCCTCCATGAAAAAGACAGTTCATCGTTGATGGGATCAGCAGTCACCAGACAGACTTCTTTGGCTCGGGTTTCATCCCACATGGCTTGGCCTCTTTCCGCAGGGCGACCCGCCGAAATCGCCGCACAAAGCACGATATCCGTAGCTCCAGCGACGATTACCAGGAGTTTCCTGAAAAATGCACTCATGACCCGAAAAGGCAAACCAGTCAATACAGCGACAGCCGGCCATTGTTCCGAACATGCAGTTCACTGTGCAAACAACAGTGGACAGATGTAAAAGAATTCCACATAAGAATTTCACAGCTAACAGTGTCACCCACGCACTCACCCAGTAGCAGGGCGACGGAACCATGTACTACCAGTCCAACATGAGGAAAATGCGATTGCAAATCGTAGCCACAAGCATAAACACACCACAGGCCTTAACGGTTCAATGCCTAACCTCCATGTTGGGGACCGGAAGTCTCAATGTATCAATGTATTTTTTATATGTTTCCCTTTATTTTAATGTTTGTATACCATCTTTATGGTGGGTTATATATTAATACTTTTTCTTTTTCTGCATATCCCATTTACAGGACATCACCAGTTTCACGTTCAGTAGTTTGCCAGTGTTTTTTTTTAACGACCGGCTCCCATACCAACACATTAAAACTCCATCCAAGCGCGACACGGTCTGCTACCAAATCGGTCGCCGCTGTTTTTCGAACGCTTGTTAAGTGGCTCACTAATCGCGTTCACAAGCTTTTAGGCCACGGAGAACGGCATATTAATACTAATAATCGATGGTCCACCACCATCACCACCACCGCCGCCACCACCGTGGTAACGTAAAACGAGCGGCTTTCCACCTTTCTACACTACCTTTGGGATTTGCACTGAGCTGGAACTGAAGAATGCCACTAGTCCAGTCCTAATCGGACCTCAATCTATTGAGTAGAGTAATTGGCCTGGGGTCGTCCCGACCGTCCATGGTTCACCTGAGACTTGCTTAAGGTGATTATATCGTGGCCTTGCAGATCCCTTCTGCTCCTTTCAATTCCAGGAGGACCCTGGAGATGACAGAGATTAGTGAGCGATTGGGCTGACTGTACCACAATCCTGAGGTCCAATCGGGCCTCAGTTAATAAATTTGTCATACATTTCCTTACCCACTCAATTAGATAAGTGGCCCGAGTGAATGGGCCTGACATGTCAGGTTGCCCCTGGATTGGCCACGTCCTTGCTTGACGAGACCTCCAGCTTGTATATGTCTGGTTGGTAACCTTAGGAACTCTTTGCATACAAGATTCACTCTCCACTCTCATACCATGCCTTTATTATTACTGGGCACATTCGTTTCCCGGCTTCCCTCTTACGTGCAAACCCTGCCTTTCTCACGACAAAGCTCCTGTAGTGTTGTGTGGGTAATTATGTGTGTTTCCCCCCCCCCCCCCCCCCCCCCCCCCCCCCCCCCCCCCTCATATGTGAAGGGGAACGTGTAGATCATACCCAGTGTTCTCGGGACCCATCTTCCGTTCCCTATTGAATAGCCTCTTTTGGGCTTATATGGTTCGATATTTCTCGCTGAACTAATATTATAGTAGTGATTCGGTAGGGAACGAAGTGTAGTTCCCTATCCCCAGCAAGAATAGGAAAGAAGAAACTACCGCTTCCGGCTGCTGTTCTGGTCTGAGCTGTTGCCGCAATGCACAGGCAGTGCCTCGCATAACATGTATGTTTAGATGATCTTATCGACCAGTAACTATTCAGTCCACCTGGCCACCCCATCCACTAAAAGACGAAAGAGTTAACACAGTGTATATCCTCCTCCGCCTAAAGAAGACAGAACATAGATGGTTGGAACCCGTCCCCACGGAGCCCTCCCCTCCTTCCGGCATACCGTATATATGTCGTGTTTATATTCAAATTAAAGACAACACTAGGCAGCGTTCAGGCCGTAGGAAGAAAGATAGCACCCGCCCATCTGCTGCCAAGAACAAGCGAAATCATCTGGGGAAATATATTGCTCAGATTCGCTCCCTGAATAAGATGCCCAGCTGGACTGGCCAACTGTAAACCCACTTTCGACATGGCCTGACTGGCTTTTCGCCAATTCGTCTCACCAGTCGAGACCACCGAGATTTATAGGCCAAGGTCTAGCAGGACTAATTAAAACCCAAGCTCACCTTTGAATCCACCATGCACATAATTTGTACAAATCTTTAAATTATTAATACATGGTGCAGATGACAAACTGTAGGATTTTCCAACGGACATTGTTTGCCCCAGAAGTTGAACTAGTGTGTATTTGGTGCAAGGCGCTCCATCGGGTTTTCCCGAAGAAAAGTCTGACTTCTAATCGTTCTACTCTTTCACTACCAAACAAAAACTGGGCTGTGACCAAACAGAAATTTATGGCAGAAAATTGGAACTAGGGGTGTGTTACAATAATGCTTTTAAAATGGTTAAGATGGTAGCAGATCTATTGTATTACATATCAAATTAAAGAGGATTGCACAAGGAACATGACAGTGTTAATAATTAATTGATAGGTTACAAATATTATGACAATAATGAGAGGTTTAATAATAACAACTGAAATTAAAGAGGTAAAAATTATTTAAAAAACTGCACTTATAAGGTGTTTTCTACACTCCTATACTGCTAATCATGTTTAATTTACTGAATAATCAAACAAACACCACTTGTCTTCAAGAATATAAACAGTATTGCTCATTAAAGTAACCCAAAAAGAAGTTTTGGTGCATTTTCTGAACCATGTATTTTTCAAACAAAATGACAAAAAATAATGGCTGAAATCTTGAAGGTGGGGTCTGTCACAGTAAAGTTATGAAAATGGTTAAAATTGTGGCAGAAATATTGTATTATATATCAAAATAAAGGGGATTGCACAAGGAATATGTTGGTAGGAGAATTTCTGCTTTAGGTTGTAAATAAAATAAAAATAATAATATAATTTGTAAAATAATTGGACAAAAGTAGGTAAAAATAATGTAAACATTGCACTTAGAATGTGTTTTCTACACTCCTATACTGCTAATAATGTTTAATTTACTGAATAATGAAACAAACACCACTTGTCTTCAAGAATATAAACAGTATTGCTCATTTAAATCACCCAAAAGGAAGTTTTGGTGCATATTCTGAACCATGTCTTTGTCACAAAAATGAAAAAAACTAATGGCCGAAATCTGGAAGTTGGTGTATGTCGCAATAATGTTATGAAAATGGTTAAAATTGTAGCAGAAATGTTGTATTATATATCAAAATAAAGGGGATTGCACACGGAATATGTTGGTAGGAGAATTTCTGCTTTAGGTTGTAAATAAAATAAAAATAATAATATAATTTGTAAAATAATTGGACAAAAGTAGGTAAAAATAATGTAAACATTGTACTTACCAAGGGGGTGTTGTTATCCAATATCCTGATCACTGCTAATCCTGTTGAATTTACTGCACAGACAACACTTTTCTAAACTATAAATACAATTGCTCCGAATCAATCATCCGAAAAGAAGTTTTGCCGCAGATTCTGAATCATGTATTTTTCTTTTTTCAGACAAAAATTAGGAAAACACTTGGCAGATTTACATTTAATTGTCATGTCTGTTTGTTTTTATTTACTATATGTGGCAGTCTATTTGTGATAGGCTGCAAAGCAAACTTTGGCGCACAAGTCTGGTCTATTAGTGCAGCCGGAGCAAACAAAAGATGATATGTGTCGTTTAGTTCGAGTGCTGCAAAAAACACAGTCTCTATTGACACCGACAAATTCTATTAAATGCTTGGCTCATGTACATCTTTCGGCATAATTTCCTGCAACAGACTGAAATTCTTCGGCAGGCAGAGTGTCAAACTTTCAGGAATACTCTGAGCTACTTCGCGATGAGCACTTTCCTTTACTTGAAATCCTTCTATAACAATTTTTATCCTCCTTTCTCTGTTTGCCATATGGAATGTAGGATGTGAGCATTGATCTGTGCAATTTCAAAGATCTAGTAGTAGATCTTCTTCCACCACTTAATGGTTTTCCTATCATGGATATTATAATATCCAACCATTTGGTCCATTCTGTCGCAGCCATTCATCGCCGTGTTATTTTCATGGAGACCATCTTCGGCTTGCTTTGCGGTTTTCGCAATACGCTCTCAACAGTTCTAACTACAGACTTGGTAGAGACAACAATGCATGGTTTTTTTTAGCTTTATTTAGCCCTTCCACCAAATAATCATTTCATCAATGGACACATTTTCAAATGGGTAAAATGCTTCCTGGATATTCTTCAGAATCATGTCAACAAGAGGATCAATATTTTTTTTTGTTTTTTTGTTTTTGGTACCCTCAGGTTGACATACATGAAACATGGTGTGATAAATATATTATAATTTTCTAATTGATTACTGGGAAACGTAGTGGCAGTGGCATACCAAGGAGTATATAAATGTGCACTTGTACACCAGTAGTCTTTGATACATGGTCTTGGATCAAGTCCCATAGCAATAATGACAGACGTAAACTTCAGCCATTCATGCTTCGTTGTCAGACACTCAGCTGTTGACGAACATTCACTGGTTTTTCTTTATCACCACGTGCTAAAACTTCAGACACAACTAAAATTTCTTTCTAAATATTCACTGATAAGGGAATCACTATTGTTTAAAACAGTTATAAACAATAATCTAGCTTGATCTCAAGTCATACTACGTGGACGCAAACCATTGTGAAAAAACAAATTAACACTACCTTAAAACTGAAAATTCACAAGAATCCAATATTAGAAAACGTTTGACCTCATAAACATGGCGTAGAAATCTTTCGGCTGTACGACTTTTCAGTTTACTGTAACTTAAAATTCCGAAACGGAGCAGAAATATATGAAATAAACCACTGATCATTTTGTGGGACTAAAAGGACGGACTGCCATCAGAGGAAATCCATCGTGTCCCAAGATGGGCTCATGGTAGCGAAAGAGTTAAGAAGATCGTGTTGTTAAAGTAACCAAGAGAACTATCTTCCATGGGGATTGAGCGAATAAGAGAACTGAGGGTTCCCGAAAGCTGTTTCCCACTGTTTTCCCAAAATCAAAGAAGGCATGAGGACATGGGCCACTGGCGTTCCGTTACATCCTGTAGTACTTGGTCATTGGTTATTCAGTCTGTCCATGGTACTCTTTGCATTTTCCTCAGAAACCACATTTCTGCAGCCATCAGATGTTTTTCAGCTTGACTGCACATTGTCCAAGTTTCACATCCATACAAAAGAACAGGCTCTATGTATCCCCTCAACACTCTTTTTCTCGTTTCAATTGACATCTTTTTATAGGTCAGAATGTTTCATCTTGATACCCACATACCGGATCCTAAATGCTTGTGTCTTTGTGTTTTGGCTTGTGTAGTAATTAAATAATTGTATATCTTGCACTACTTTCATGTATGAGTTGTAGAAATTCGGTTATGTACTATCATAAGAAGATAGATCCAGATGGGTGTATCGGACGCGGGACATCTTGCTTATGATCGAGAGATTTTCCGGAGGGTTGTTATGGGAGCGAGGTTCTGCAAAGGACATGCCACTGAATGAATGAATGAACTATCATAAGATGCTTCTATGTAGTAGTAGTAGTAGTAGTAGTAGTAGTAGTAGTAGTAGTAGTAGTAGTAGTAGTAGTAGTAGTAGTAGTAGCAGTAGTAGTAGTGTGTGTGTATGCCCAGGTGTTTGGTAGTTCATGTTTTGGTAATTTCATTTCTTCAGCATCAGATTTTTTTGGGGTTCAAGTTTATTTCTTCATCATCAGTTTTTGTAAGTCCAGGTGTTTGACAGTTCATGTTTCTGTAAGTTTATGTATGGCTTCATCACCATAAGTCCACGTGTTCGGCAGTTCATGTTTTGGTAAGATCATTTCTTTAGCATCAGATGTTGTTTATAAGTTCATTTCTTCATCAGCATTTTGTTTCGTAAAGTACAGTCATTGGCAGTTCATGTTTAAGTAAGTTCATTTCTTCAGCATCAGATATTAATAGTAATAGTCAGTTATTAGATGAATGTTGAGTATAGTTGTTAAAGATGTGATTGTAATTATCTTTGAATACAAGGTGTGTGTGAGAATGCATCATAAACGGGGATACCAATAAGATAAGGAAAACCGGCCATATAAACTAGACATTTGTGGTAGGTCTTCCTACATACATGAGTGTTCTTCACCTTCTGCCTTTTATCTCCCCCACACACACACACACCGTGATTGTAAATGACTCAGAAAGCATGCTGACGAGGGTGAGGACAGGCAGGCTTCGTGCGTAGTGGCTTGCTTCGCTTCGGAGGTCATGGGTGACAAGCATCGTCTGGATCTTTTCTCCGGGGCATGCCGATGTGCTGGGAAATGAACAGGCGGACTGATTGGCTGGCTCTGCAAAACTTGGTGGAGTATTGATACACGACAAGGCAGACGTGGTTGCGGCCTTGTGAGAGCACGTGTACACCTCGGAGGATGATTGATTGATTGATTTAGGAATCGACATCACAGCATTCGGGGCATTCCCATAAGTGCTCCGTCCCCATCCTCAGTAGCCAGCGAAGAGTTCCAATACTAATAGTACCAGTAGCAATCTGATTATAAGTCCGTCTCGCCTTTCCTCTGAGCGTTGAGCGTCGGCCAGATCCCCTCGTCACTCCTCGCTGTCTCATTCTTGCCAGACCATGGTAATCCATTTGCTCCTCCGAGGTGTGCACAAATGTGATCCCCAGATACTTCAGTTTGTTCTCTCTGCTACATTTCTACCATCTATCGCGAGGCTTGGGACATCAGCTTCTTACAATCCTGTTGTCCAGAGAGCACCACAAAACAGCCGCCTTTTCCGGACAGCACTCATTTCTGTGCACCAGTCAATCACTTTATCTACTGTCGCTTGTAACTCCTGGGCTGTTTGCTCCCAATCTCTCCCCTGCCTATATGCAAGAATATCATCTGCAAATGTTAGTATTCTTCCAACTCCTGGTGCTTCTAGGTTTGCAATCTTGCTCGTATACACATTAGAGAGCACCGGTGAGACTGCAGATCCCTGTGGCAGTCCCGGGGTTAACATATGTGGCTCTGAGGTCCATGCACCCAGACGGAGAGCAACCAGACGAGAGTGCAGGGCGGCTGATTTCCAGTTCACCAACCAGGGATTAACCCCCTTCTCCATCAGGGCGGTCATCAAAATATCATATCGAACTCTATTGTACGCATCCTGGAGATCAAGCGCTACCGCCATCGTTTCCTGTCTACTCTGGAACCCCTCATAAACATCAAAGGCAAAAGTAGCTGCATTTGACCAGGTATCTTTTCCTGGCCTGTAGCTCCCCAGGGCTCTTGGAAGAAGCTTCCCCCTTTCCAAAAGAACCTGCAGCTTAACAGCGACTATCTTCTCTAATACCTTCCCAAATGTATTTTGCAGGGTGATGATCCTAAAGCCGCTAAGCTTTGACTGATCCTTGAATGGTTTTGGGAGAGGGATGAGATAGCTGTGTACCCAATCCTGCGGTACTGATGCTGTCCTAATGCTCTGGTTAAAGCAGTAGGTCATCTCCTCCAGGTCTGCATCGCTCAAACCCTTCATGTGGCCATACCTGACCTCATCGGGTCCTGGTGCTGTGTCTTTTGCCTTTTTCAAAATGTGTTTAACATCTTCCACCTGTATGATGTCTTCATACTGCATATTCTTCGTGGTGCCAGATAACTCCTCTCTTACTGCATCCCTGGTGTCCGCATCATTATGATTGGTCTGCTCTAAAAATCTCTGGAGAAACGCCTCCCCTTTCTCTTTGTCTGTTGTCACGCGCACACCATCATCTCTATAAATTGTTCCCACTGTCATAGGCCGATCTTTTCTCTGCATTTGCCTGTGCAGTTTCCAGAAGTTTCGCAGTGTTTTATCACCTCCAATCTCCTTCATGAAACATTCCCATTTTGCTTTTTTGGCATCTGCAACACAGCGCTTGAAAACCTCCACCTTGTCTTTCTTGACGTTTTCCGCGGTGTCCACTTCCTCTCGTGAACTTCGGGGTGTCTGTCGCACTTTCTTTAGCTGCTTCACTGCAGCTCTCTTTGCTTTCCAAGCATGGTCTACTTCTGGGGTCCACCATGGGGGCTGCAAAAAGGGAGTTTTAACAGTCCTGTTGCATGCCCCTTGTCTGAGGCGTCCAAGAAGGCAATCGGTCCTCTCATACCAGAAGGTCTTGCGCGCTCTCCCAGCTTTAACTTTCCTGGGTTAAGAGATCAGGACTGAGCATGGCATGTGATCACTCCCATGGTCATTCAAAACAGTCCACTTTACATCAAGGACTGATGACTGGGAGACAAGTGCCAAGTCAATAGCTGTGTCTGCATCGCCAAGCCTCATTGACGTTCTTGTCGGCCTACCATCATTTATGCAGACCACATCGGAGTCCACCATGGCATCCGCAAGGGCAATTCCCTGTCGGTTTTCTCCACTACTGTCCCACTCTCTGTTCCGTGTATTGAAGTAATTCCTCCAGTTCCTTAAGCCAGTCCCAATGTTCCTTTCTGACAAAACAGTCCACTATGGCATATACATTTACGATGTTCCAACTTAAGCCACCAATCTCCATTTGTATACCCTGGACCTCTCTTGCACAGTGATTCCACTGGCTCAAGTCAAGTACCACATGCTTCACTCCTTCCTTCACCAGCAGACCTTGCCCATGTCTCTTTTGCCCAGTAGGGTTTATATAACTGGCGTACACAGGGTAATAGTATTTGTCTGTATTTAGCTCCTAGAGCATGAGGACGTCAAAATCATATATTAGTCTCTCCAATACAGGACCTCTCTGTCTGGCACTGCGACAATTCCAGTATCCCACTCTTACATAGTTGAAACCTAGTCTCTCCACTTTTCGTCTTGTTCTCCTGGCGCCTGCCCTCCTATTTCTATGCCGTCTTCTCACACCATTTCCTCATCTTCTCCTCCTCACTCTCTCTTCGCTAGCCTCTGAGGGATGTGTCAAGCGCAGAGCACGTGCTCCGTAGCTCCGGCGACGATTCCCGCACCTCGGAGGAGCAAATAGATTACCATGGTCTGGCAAGAATGAGACAGCGGGGATCTGGCCGACGCTCAACGCTCAGAGGAAAGGCGAGATGGACATATAATCAGATTGCTACTGGTACTATTGGTGTTGGAACTCTTCGCTGGCTCCTGAGGTTAGGGACGGAGCGCTTATGGGAATGCCCTGAATGCTGTGATGTCGATTCCTAAATCAATCAATCAATAAATCAATCTCCCAAGTGAATCCCAGTCTCTCCTATCAGGACCATCCCATTAGACCAGTGGTTCTCAACCGGTGGGGAATTCCCTCCTAGGGGGGAATTTTAGGATTTCCAAGGGGGGAATTAAGATTATTTCAAGATCACATTAATACAAGAACCAGTTACTTGATATTGTTTTTCCCTCTAAATTTTACGGTTCTGTACTTCTCGCCCTATTGAAATTCATTTTATAATGTAAGTAGACCCACAAATCACGTTTTATGTAGATGTCTAGACTTGTTCCAGTATGTGTTAATAAATTTAGCTTCCATTTTATGTATACTGTGTACAAAGGGAGGGGGGGGGGGGGGAAATGACGCTCTGAACATATGGTAAAAGGGGGGGGGGGGCATGGGCCAAAAAACTGCATTAGACATTCTAATAATGAGACTAGAAAGGACAAAAATCAATATATACAAGATTGCTGTACCAGAATAGAGCAATATCATAAGGCTGGAAGAGATTATGAAATGTTCAAAGAAATGAAGTTATTGACTAGAAATGTTCAACCTCAACTGAATGTTATCTGTGACAAGATGGGAAATACCTTAACAGAATCTAGACAAATTCTAGACAGATGGCAGGAGTACTGCAGTGGAATGTATGATATGAGTGACAGTGAGGATATGAATGAGATACATGAGCCAATGACAGTAGAGACAGAACCTGAACCCTCATTAGATGAAATTGCGTGGGCTATAAAGAACTTGAAGAATGGTAAATCACCTGGATGTGATGAGATACCAGCTGAACTAATTAAAGCGGGAGGAGAAGAAAGCATACACATATATCATGCATTATGTACAAAGATTTGGAAATATGGTATATGGCCAAAAGATTGGAAGAGAACTATCTTCATTCCAATACCAAAAAAGGGCAACCTGAAATTATGCACCAACTATAGAACTGTTGCCCTGATCAGTCATGCAAGTAAAATTCTACTGAAAGTCATAATGCGAAGACTTTGTAAGAAAATGGAAGAAGAGATTAACGTGGTTCAAGCTGGATTTAGACAAGGAAGAGGAACAAGAGATCACATATTCAACATGCGTTTAATAATAGAGAAGTGCAGAGAATTTAATGTAAACCTATTCTCATGTTTTGTGGATTATTCGAAGGCATTTGACTGTGTACAGCATCATAAACTTTGGGAAATCATGAGGAATATGGGCTTCCCATCACATGTAGTACATCTCATACAAATGCTATATCTAGACCAACAAGCAGCAGTTAGAATAGATGGCGAGGCATCAGATTGGTTTGACATCAAGCAAGGAGTCCGTCAGGGCTGCGTGCTGTCACCCTATCTGTTTAACCTGTACGCCGAAAATATAATGAGAAATGTAAGAGATGATATAAACAGGGAGATATATGATGCCCTAAATATTGGCGGTCATGACATACCAGAGATTCGATATGCTGATGATACAGTATTACTATCCACAACACAGAATGGCATAGAAAACCTAATAGCCTCAACCCAATTGAATAGTGAAAATCACAACTTATATCTTAACATAGCAAAAACAAAGATAATGCATACAGATAAAACTACTATGGAGAAAGAAATATACATTAATGGGGGAAAATTGGAGGTGGTGGAAAATTTTGAATATCTTGAGTCATTGATTACCAATAACGGTGACACAATGAAAGAAATTAAACGGCGACTATCCATTGCTCTTCAAAGACTAAAACAGATGAATAAATTATGGAGTGGGACAGACAGAACTACAAAAATTAGATTTTTAAGAGCATGCATCTTTCCCATTGCAACATACGCCTGTGAGACATGGACACTTACTAAACAAGCTGAACAGCGCATAAACGCCTTTGAATATAAATGTTATAGACGAGTTCTAAGAATATCTTGGGTAAAGAAAAGAACAAATGCATCCATACTTCAAGAGTTGAATATTGAGGAGGAATGGCTATTAAAGACGATAAAACAAAGAAAATTGAAGTATTTTGGTCACTTGAAACGTCACGAAAGTTTGGAGAGAACAATAATGGAAGGGTATATGCCTGGGAAGAGAGGAAGAGGAAGGCCAAAGAGAAGATGGGTGCAGGATGTGGCGGATGATCTCCAGATCTTGCTTGTGATCGAGAAGCTTTCCGGAAGGTTGTTATGGGAGCGAGGTTCTGCAAAGGACATGCTACTGAATGAATGTCGGCTAACTCTTGGGCAGGGATTTCTGTCTAATATTAATAGAACTACCCTAATGACTGGCGACAAATACCAGTGAATCAAGAGACGAAGAAAAGACATTGATGCTGGATATAACATATACTGATAAAACCTGACCTTTGTCTGGAATCTGCAAGACAAAAGAAATAGAGGAAGATTCAAAAACACACAGAGAAGTAGAGACATGGATGATGACATGACAACTTGCAGTGAGCTGGCTAAGAGCCTATGTCCCAATGGTAGATACAGTGTGAAAGAAGAAGCAGGAGACAGATATGGTCGAATTGGTTTTCTGTTTTGTAGTCTAACCAACCTTGTGGCGACGTGGCTACGAATGCAATTTGTAATTCATACCACGTTCGAAACACAGCTGTGGGCGATTTGGAAGCAGACCGCCACAGAAGACAAAATAGTGCACTCTAAGACAGCTATACCACACAGGTGGTCATATGTCTAACTCACTGTTAATATCCTGTAAACAGAAGACAAAACAGCTATACCACAAAGGCTACTAATGTTACTATTTAACATAAACAACAACAAAAAAAGAGTTTTGTGACATTCTAACATTTTTTTTATTTATGATTTCTTCGATTTGCTAATGCTCTCATAAAGTGACCACAAATCAATAACAAAAATTGATTGATTGATTGATTTAGGAACCGACATCACAGCATTCAAGACATTCCCATAAGCGCTCCGTCCCCATCCTCAGCAGCCAGCGAAGAGTTCCAACACTAATAGTTCCAGTAGCAAAAATCAATAACAATGAAAGCATGTATTACTAATGTCTCTTATAATAACCCCCTCCAGGTTGGGAAGTTGACTTGAACTGGGGGAAAACTCACATTTTAAAAACATTAGCACTTTTTATCAACAAGAAAGCAAAACATATCTTTTAAGATTGTAAAATATTAACATATTTTGTTTAAAAAAAAACAGGTGTAATTTTATTTATAAGTACCTATAATTAAATCTGTTTCATCTTTATATCACAATGACATTTTAAAAATTGTTGTTCATTAATACAGTTAAATAAATCACCAAATACAGTTAATGAATACAGTCACATAAATCACAAAATTTAATATGTTAATATACTGTTTACAATCTGTTTCTACACATACTCAAGTTATAAGACAATTCCCCCTCCCTCCACTATTAGTTTAAAAGAAAATGAGAGTCTATTAAATTGCTTTTCCAAAAATAATACAAGTCTGAAACCCATTGCTACAAAATGTAGTAAAGCATGTCTTTATTGTAACACAAAAAGCATCATTTTTCATTCATAAAGATGAAACTTATAAACAGGAAAATACTTATCAACAATTAACTGCATTTTTTCATAGTAGTTTTAAATGAATGATTGCAAACAAACCATTTTTCTGGCTGTAATATATTTGTGATTGTCTCCATTGAGGATCTCTTTAATGTCTGAGATATCTAGACTGTCATTCTCATTCATCAAACTTCTATAATTGTCATTCATATTTTCTATATCCAGATCAGCTTCCTAATCATGCTATTCTCTGTTTTCTATAGTTACATTTAGACACTTCAACATCTACAAAACAGTGGCTGACAACTGGGTCTTCCCACCAGTTAGACTTCATTTACACTTGTTTGCCTGCATCTACAGACGCGGAAAAGTGTATACACATGCGGAGAGAAGCTTGTATCAACATACGCTGCAGGAGGAGGAAAAGTGTATATACATGTGGATAAAAAGTTTGCGTCAACAGATGCTACAGAAAGAGAAAAAGTGTATATACATGTGGAGAGAAGAAGCTTGAATCAATGAGTAAACCCCATGGAAATGTAATAAAATACATTCAGGAATGGAAATACATGTGAATGGTGAGGAGATTACACCTTTATGAGAAACGTGTCATAAATACTCCATTGCTTTGACCAGTCATAAGGCAGACATGTGGATTTAGTTGTTCAAGTGCATTTCATGTTCTGTAATATCATGGATACCTTGACAATTTTTACTGGGTCCAATAAAACAAACTAGAAACACAGAAATGTTTCCTAAGGAACAAAGTCAGAGCTATATGAAAATATATATATTTTCAGAAAGCATATTGGATCAGTAATTATAAACATATATATATATATATACGAAAGGAGACAAAGCCTTGCTACAAACCTTTGAGAACAAAGTTTTAAGACGCATCTTTGAACCCATTAGGGATACACAAAGTGGAGAGTGGAAAAGAAGAAGTAACAAAGACATACATGATCTGTTTAAGTCCCCGCTAATCACTGGTATCATGAAGGCTAATAGACTACAATGGCTGGGGCATATAGAAAGAATGGAAGATAACAGGGAAACAAAACTGGCTTACACTCAGGAAATAAATGACCATAGACCCCAAGGTAGACCAAGAAGACGGTGGAGAGATTATATATATATATATATATATATATATATATATATATATATATATATATATAGTTAGTAGTAGTCGACAGATCATCCTCGTTGCACATCGGACCATTCAGTCCATAAGTGCTCGGATCCCCTCCTCAGCAAATCCCGCAGCGTGTAGCGGCTAACGACGCCAGTTCTGTGTTGGTTTATCAATCTTCTTTGGCTTCCTGCGTAGTGTTCTTGTTTGGCCACCCCTCTTTTAATTTGCTGCTCTCGCAGTCTGGCCATTGTTGTAGATTCACAGTCATCACTTGGTTCTTGCAAAAGTCTCACTTCTCGTAGAGCATTCAGAATGTCAGCCTGGTCCATGGCGCGTCCGCCCTCAACAGTAGCCTCACCTGCGAGCTTGTCAGCCCGCTCATTTCCTTGTACTCCCGCATGCCCTGGCACGAAGATGAAACTAATCTTTGCCAGCCGAGACCGCTTCAGAGGCAGCAACCATTCTCTTCGGATCGACCCCTCCTCTATCCTCTTGATCATGTTCATATATATATATATATATAGACCTACAAGCACTTGGAATCAATGACTGGCAAGAGAAGGTCAACCAGGGAGACGAATGTATCTGCAGCAAAGAACCTCAATGGCTCGGAACGCTGAAGAAGATATATATATATATATATATATATATATATATATATATATATATATATATATATATATATATATATACACACACACACACACACAGATGTTGATCGACATGACCTATGCAACTTACGACCATTCGACTTTACGACCACAATCACAATCCATATTAGATTTCAGATTTATTTCTGCCTCAATTATCAGTCGAACGGCGTTGTCTGCAATCATCGGCGGTCGTTAACTAAGGAAAGGGAGGCATGATGCTATGATGATGCTATGCTGCTAGCCGGCGTCATTAATTTCTAAGAAATAACACGGTCACACTCAATAACCCTAGGTCTATGGACTTTCATGGATTTGACAGTGAACATGAACTTGAAACGATTCAGGAAAAAATAGTAAAACTCGCCAAAGTCCTTTCTTTGGAGTGTGAAATTGAAGATGTCGAAGAGTTGCTAGACAAAGAATCCGGAGAACTTACAAATGAAGAGTTAATCGAACTGGAAGAAGAAAGAGTGCCGGAAGAAGAAAGAAGAAAGAAGAGGATGAGCCAGAAAGAAAGTTCACCACTAAGGGATTATCAGAAGGTTTATCTTTACTGAATAAACTTCTTATACATTTCGAAGCAATGGACCCAAACATCGAACGATTTGCAAGGATTGAACGGATGGCGCACGATGTGTTTCGTCCGTATCGTGAAATTTATGATGAAAAAAAAGAAGCATACAATTCAGACAAAGCTCACCATGTTTATGAAAAAACCAACTCCAGTCCCCCCAACTGCTGCCTTAGATGACGACATTAATGATCTGCAGCCAAGAACCAGTGACCAATAAAATGTTTCGTACATGTTTATATATTTTGATGTTAATGACAATTTCATGTGTTTTGCGATTGGGAAAATGTTTCCTATAGTATTTTCTACACCTGTATTTTGTATGTTTTGGAAATATTAAACCAGTTGTACATGTACAGTTTGTGCAGTGTTTTTCTTAAACCTGACGATGTAAAAATAAGAAACAAAATGGTGTAGAGATGATACAAATGGCACAAAATGAACATCGAAAATTATGATTTATAACAATAATAAAAGAAATTTATGATATAATTTAACTTAAATATGTTTATAACATCACTTCACATTAGTCTACACATAACGTACTCAACTTACGACCAAATCGTGTTACGACAGGTCTGTCGGAACCGATCGTGGTCGTAAGTCGAGCACTAGCTGTATATATATATATATATATATATATAAAATCTAGAACCTAAATCACTTTCTCTCTCTCTCTGAGTGGTTTAAACTCCTCAATATTTTTAAACATAGCCAACCATATTATTTAAAATAAAAAATAGTTATATGGAGTTCTATTTTTATGAAAACTAATTGTTATGAATATTTTTCATTCATGACCTCAAGCAAAGTTCTCTTGCTTATGGCAAGCAATGACAACAGAGATTTCTGTTTTCTCTGTTTATTTCTTCTTTTCATCTGCATTTCTTTTCACGATGTGGAACAAAATACTCAGACACTGAACATTTTGAAAAAGTTCAAGTTGGAGGACGAGATATAAACATTCTACAGCACGTGAATGACACATTTATTATAGCAGTCTACAACCCATTCTAGACAAGATAACAGAGCGCAATGAGATGAACTGATTATCATTAAACATCAGCAAAGCTGAATGCGTGGTAGTTTCCTAGAAAGCACAAATTTCAAAATGCTCTCTATATATAGTATTGGTTTAAAGATCAAACAGGTACATCTTATCACATAGCTTGGCTATATAGTGACATACCATGGAAGACATAACACAGAGAACAAGATGAGAGTTGCTATATCCAGAGACTCTTTTACTAGAATGTGCAATGTCATGAAAAAACAGAAATATCACAACAAGAACATCAATCTGTGTGGCAGCCGTAGTAGTGCAGTGGCCATCACACTGGCCTGCTGGTCAAAAGGTTAAATACATTTCAAGCATACTTTTCAATGGGTGCCTGGAAATTTCTGGGAATGAAAGGCAGCCAACTGGTCTAGAATATGGAGCTTGTCACATATACCCTATACCCTATATCCTATTCGCTCAAGGATTGATAAAGGCCTTTACCTAATTTTACTTACAACAATCTACAAACTGAAAAATTATGTGTTGCCTTTACTTCAATGTTGATGTGAATGCTGGACAATGAATAATGAGATGATCAGGAAACAGGAGGCAGTGGGTATGTGGTTTTTGAGAAGAATGTTGAAAATATTGTGGGCAGAAGAAAACAAACACTGAGGTACTGAGAGCTGCAGTTGTTACTAGACCCCTCATCAGACCCATATGAAAATTAAGGAGCATATCAATAGAAAAGTTGGTACAGAGAAATTAGCATTATGTGGGGGAAATACTAGACAAAAGAAGCAAAGGAAGACAAGATAAAGATGTATGTGGAAAACTTAAACGACCGGGAAACATTGTTAAAATATCAGATACTCAAGAGGTTTGTAGAGTCATGATCACCAGGCTTCAGACCTTTCATTTGAAGAAGAAGATAGACCAAACATACAGACATGAAATAAACAGATTATATTATCTTTATCTGATTTAAAATTGCTCTGACAACAATCTTGTGAATGTGATTGTTATGTTCACGACCACAAAACTATGACATATGTAAGACAGTTCTGACAAATGTAGACACCATGAAACCATGACATAAAGCATGAGATAATGCTGACTGATGCAGTCAAAACAAAACCATGACATATGTAAGATAATGCTGACCTGACCAATGCAGCCACCATGAAATTATGAGATATGTAAGACAATGCTCACTGATGCAGCCACCATGAAATTATGAGATATGTAAGACAATGCTGACCTGACCAATGCAGCCATCATGAAATTATGAGATATGTAAGACAATGCTGACCTGACCAATGCAGCCACCATGAAATTATGAGATATGTAAGACAATGCTGACCTGACCAATGCAGCCATCATGAAATTATGAGATATGTAAGACAATGCTGACCTGACCAATGCAGCCACCATGAAATTATGAGATATGTAAGACAATGCTGACCTGACCAATGCAGCCACCATGAAATTATGAGATATGTAAGACAATGCTGACCTGACCAATGCAGCCACCATGAAATTATGAGATATGTAAGACAATGCTGACCTGACCAATGCAGCCACCATGAAATTATGAGATATGTAAGACAATGCTGACCTGACCAATGCAGCCATCATGAAATTATGAGATATGTAAGACAATGCTGACCTAACCAATGCAGCCATCATGAAATTATGAGATATGTAAGACAATGCTGACCTGACCAATGCAGCCATCATGAAATTATGAGATATGTAAGACAATGCTGACCAATGCAGCCACCATGAAATTATGAGATATGTTAGACAATGCTCACTGATGCAGCCACCATGAAACCATAAGATATGTAAGACAATGCTGAATGATGCAGTCATGGTGAAACAATGACATATACAAGAAAATGCTTACTGACTCAGTCAACATTGAAATCATGAGATATATAAAACAGAGTTCAGTCGAGTCGCCTTCAAGGAGTGTCCGCTGGCCAAGCTGGACACGGACTTCTGAGATCCTACCAACAAAGGAAAGTGCGCCACCTGCCTGGGCAAACATGGAGCAAGATACCTGGGCTGTCCGTACCTGCAACAACACAGAAACGTGTTAAATCTCGCCATCAACACCAAGACACCATACAACGAAGCAATGCGGAGATGCGAGACAGCCACGGGCATCTCACAAGTGGAAAAAGATCACCTGCAAAAGCAAATAGACGAGCTGAAGAAGCAAGTCAAGGCATTGCTGACGCCGACAACCAGCGACTGCTGGCTGAAATAAAGAAGATCCGTCAAAACATCAAGCAAGAAGTGGAACACATGGCACGGATAAAGAAGGAGAATGAAGAAATCCTACAAACCATTAAATCAGAGCGAGAACTACAGAAAGCTGAAATGGAACTTCTCCAAAACAAACCAACAGAAGCCATACAAGAAATCACAGAGAAATTGTAGGATGAAAACCAAGAGGCCGAGCCTGAACCGCAAGCGAAAGCCAGCAGCCCAACCACGACACCCAAGACATTCAAAGGGAAGCCAATATCCCACCAGACATCCGAAGAAAACCGAGATGAGCACCCTGACGACGGCATAGAGGACGACCCGATACCGTCAGCATTTACAGATGAAGAAAACACAGAGATAAAGAGGAAATATGAATTCAAGTGTGAGGAATACAAAATGCGCATGGAAGAAAAGGAAAAGTACAAGAAACTCAAGGGGAAACCAATGCCCCGCCGTACCACCACAGTATCAGATTTAAAAAACGAGGATGACGAACACCCATGGCAATACTATATAGATGACGGAAAAATCATCCCATGGCTGACCACGGAGGAAGCAATCGAAAGACAGCAAGAACTCAAATGCAAGAAGAGGAGTGAAAGAAGGCACAAGGAAGCATATCACATCGAAAAGCTTCTACAGGCAATACACAAAAGAGAAGGCAAAAATACCAAATAAAAAGTCCTTTTAAGGACTGCAACCAGTCAAGCCAGATGAGCCAGGAGCCTGCACCAACAAAGAAAACCACAAGAGGAAACATGCACAAAGGACAGCCGCCGACCGATCCACCTGCTGACATCAGAGACACAAATGCTACATAACCAGTCCGAGATAGGACTTACTCGTAAGAGTGCACAAGGCAAGAATTAGGGTGAATTAACCCACAAATACCACAGACCTCAACAATAACCACAGCTGAGGAAGCAGGTTGAACGAGGCCGAATTTGGAATATTTGTTTTGAAAAATTGTAATCGGAATTGAGTCAAAAACCGACTCTCACTGCACTCGGGGCATTCCCATAAGTGCTTAGTCCTCATCTTCAACAGCCAGCGAAGAGTTCCAATACTAATGGTGCCCGCTGCAATCTGATTAAATGTCCGTCTTGATTTACCTCTGAATGATGACTGTCGACCAGATCCTCTGACCACCACTTGCTGCTGCATTTTATTTAGACCATGATAGTCTATCTGTTCTTCTGACTTATTCACATGTTCTCAGACAGCCTTTACCACATCTGCCTTATCATGCATCAAATCACCCCTAAATGATGCGGCCCCAGCAAGTCTGCCTGCCTGTTAATTTCCAAACACACCTGAGTGTCCTGGAGAAAAGATCCAGCGAATTCTTGCAACCCGCAACCTCTGAATCAATGCATGCCATTCTGCATGAAGCATGCCAGCATTCACCTTAGCCAGCATGCTTTGTGAATCAGTTACAATCACCACATACTGTATAGAGTTTGTTCTCCAACCAGTGGAAAGCCACAGTAACTGCCTCCACCTCCATTCTCAGACTTGAGGTTGTAGTGTCATATGCCAAGCTCTCCTTTACTAAATATTGTTCATTTTCTTTTGCTATGAATACCCAGGTACTTTTTTGCCTCTTAACACAGAGCCATAGGTATAGATAATCACATCACCGGGACGAGAGTAGTCATGAATTAATTGCTGAATTTCAGCTTCTGTAGTGCCCGCTTGGCTACTCCCTATACTCTGTGACTATAACCCTGCGCAAGTCTGAATTGCTATTCTGTACTCAGACCCACTCCTTGCCTCTGCCAATCTTCTCAAGTGTGCACACTTCTCTGGTGGTCTCTTCTGCCTGAGCCATCCATGATTTTCCTCTTAGCAGCCTGTGGCCCTTGACAGCATCCAGAGAATCAAGCAGGAGGTGTTCCTTGTCCGCAGCTATCTTGAAGTATGACCTTGCCTACAACACCTTGAGTGTGCCTGCATTGGTCGAGGATGCCAGGATGTTTTGCATACACTATTGAGGTGTCCCCTGTGTATCCCATAATCACCCTCATGGTTTCATTCTCTATGCACTCTAGTTTCCCTAACTGACTCTTTCAGACAGTGAGCATTCATAGTCCATACCACTGAAATGATCAAGTCCTAAAAAAGTGTGAATAGCATTTTCTGCTCCATGGCCATATTCTTCAGTGCATTGAGCCCCTTCTGGCATTTTGTAACCACCACTTCAACATGATCCCTGAAGGACAGGCTTCTATCAAAAGTGATTCCCGGGTACTTCAGTATGTATTAAACAATGCTCACTGATGCAGTCACCACGAAATATGCAAGAAAATACTGACCAATGCAGTCGCCATGAAACTGTGAGATATGTAAGACAATGCTGACCGATGCAGTCACCATGAAATCATGAAATATGTAAGACAATGCTGACAGATGTAATGCAATGCTGACTGATGTAAGACAATGTTGACCACTGCAGTCACTTTGAAGCCATGACATGACATTATATTTAATGTTTTCATTGTCATTACCTAGACCAGCATCATCTTTACATATACAGACATGACAGCTTTATAAGAGTTGAACAAACCTGGTGTGAATAATTTCATTCACTTTTGTACAATGCTAATGACCAATGTCAATTATAATACCTGAGAGAAAGAGAGGAAGTGAGAGTGAGAGAGAGAGAGAGAGAGAGAGAGAGAGAGAGAGAGAGAGAGAGAGAGAGAGAGAGAGAGAGAGAGAGACACAGACAGACAGACAGACAGACAGACAGACAAAGACAGAAGAGACATGCCAGCAGATGATCAGTCCTGTTGAAAGTCAGATGGTTTATTATAAAACTGTGAAGCCTATCTGAGAGATTTGCAAATAATACAACCTTATTAATAATGAGAAAATAAAGCTGCCATTCATGGTTACATATTACAGAAAAATCAATTTCAATATTTGCTAAATGTATGACTCCACTCCTTATTACTTTGTATTGCTTTTAATAGCATAATTCTTGTTCAAACTGTGCATTACAATAAAAATACAGTTTCAGGTAAATATGAAACAAGAAATTTTGCCAGCTTGGTAGGTGGTAGTCATAAGCAAACACACTTATTTCCTCACCACTCTTATTGAATAAAATCAAAACTTGATACTGTTAACAAAATTTAATACATGCAGGGATAAAAAAAACCTTAGGTGACAGTGTGATTGAAACAAAGTGAGTTAGAGTTACTGGACATTGTGGAGCTAGAAAATTTGCAACAAAGTGCAGCATGTGAATGAGATATTCACAGATTCAGTGCCAAACAAAAAAAGCAGGTTTAGACCAAACAAAAATGGATGGCAGAAAATTGGATGTAGGGGTGTGTCACAGTTATGATCTAAAAGTTGTTAATATGGTAGCAGATATGTTGTAATTTATATCAAATTAAAGGGGGTTACATAGGGAAAACTACTGTAGATAAGCCCAATGCAGATATGGAAAGTCCCTTAAGATGATTAATCATCCCATGGCACTTAATCAGTTAATATATAAACAAATATACAGTGTAAAGGTGGGGATAACAATGAATGTCAGAGTCAATGGAGATATACTAGAACAAATAAGCAGTGTAAAGGTGAGGATAACAATGAATGTCAGAGTCAATGGAGATATACTAGAACAAATAAGCAGTGTAAAGGTGAGGATAACAATGAATGTCAGAGTCAATGGAGATATACTAGAACAAATAAGCAGTGTAAAGGTGAGGATAACAATGATTGTCAGAGTCAATGGAGATATACTAGGTGTCATGAAATGCCGCCTTAACATCCCAGAATATTTTCTCGGTCTCCAAATTGAGAAAGAATGAATTAATCACGCTACTCCACGGCTATCTAGTCGTGAGGTAAGATTATTCACAAAAAGCCTCTAGCCATGACGTAAGCTTGCAGATGGCAAGTAAAATGGGCTACTTGAGACAGACACAACTAGATAATTTAAATTAGTCTACACCTTGGAAAACTGTTGACCCAGACGGGCTATGACACCACACAGACACATTGGCACCTTCTTGCCCAGGTAGACCCTGGCTGAATCAACAATGAACTGAGCCATTGGGTGAATAAAGGCAATTACCTGTAGACAGGTGGAGATAATAGCCCTACGGCAGTAAACAAGCCAAGTCAACTCAGACTGGCAGACTCAGTAGAGTGTGAAAACAGACCTTGTAAAACTAGTCAGTTTTGCTGTGAGAATTGCAATTAAGTCCAGGGGGAGATAAGAAAGATTTATGACTGACATGCTGGGAGATAATGAGTCTGTACTGAAGGAATGTTAATTGTATTTGGGAGACTAGTTAAATAGGCTGGTAGCTCTGGTCATGTTAGAAATGAAAAAAATCTCTGAACAGGTAGGAACTATCTCAATGTTCTGTAGTCATATGTATGATTCTTATGTTGCTAGATTTCACGAGGAAAGTTATTTCTTAGTACTAGTCAAGTCTTTTAGATGTATGTACTGATTTTCAGTCTATATCTGACCTAGGTTACTTCAAGAATTATTGCTTCAGGTTACTTGAGTATTCTTTCTAAGTTCTGTGTTCAATATCATATTGCTTTAAGTGTTACCTTATGTAAGACAGATCTTGTCTAAGTATACTTTTAGGTGTCTTGGTAGATGCTTGTCATTTCTTTGTACACTATCCTAGTTGCCTTTTGGTGTGTGCATTTGTTGTACAGAATATAGTCAACTGACTATTTCTTTAATTCTTACCACAGCAGTAACTAAGTGGTGACTAAACCGGACAGATCAGCAATATGGCTGGTCTGTGTGGTCACTGAAATTAGACTTGTTGTATATCTCATTTTGTAGGTATACAATATTATTACTCATTAATAATGCATTATGCTATTATGTTGAGTATCATTATATGTCTATCTTGAAGTTATATAATGTATGTATATCGGAGGTTGATATAGTTGAATTGTCATATGCATAATTTGTGTATATGTTCTGTAGCGTATATGGAAACTATGTTTCCCAGTTGGTTGTAGATAAGGATATTACTTACTTTTTTGCATTATACAATGTAAGAAAGAATAGCCTTATATGCCATTTTGTATTTGTATACCTTAGATTTATTTGATGTGATTTGTTATATAGTAACTCACTAAGAATAAATTGGTGTTGTGCTATGGTGTTCGCATTGGCACACTGACCATCGATTGTTAAACCTTTTCATTGTATGGTGGAGGGTAATTCACGGGAGTCTGGCACAGATACTGGTCACGGCTTGTAAGCTTGGATGATCAGGCATTATTATAATACCATTACCGACCCTGTGAGCTGCTAAACCAACTTTGGACGGAGCGGCTGTACGACATAGAATTTCTGTATTAGCGACATGGACATGGGGCGGCAGAAATGTAATCATTACAGGCGTGTGAGACAATTGAAAAGCCCGTCCCAGACTAAAGACAGTAGGGAGAAGGAGGATGGTGAACGCAGTGGAGCTGGAAGAGAAACTTGGCCAGACTGGTCATTGTATATGTATGTGTTAGTATTACTTAGGATTGTGCTGATGTAGAACTGGATATAACACATTCTTAACCAACTTTCAAGCTCTCACAAGGAGCACCTATGTTATAGATCTCAAGAACGAGTGACGACTAGGTAGTGTCAGGACCGACAGGAATAGTCAGAATACCGGCAAGCTGTTTTTTGTGTCTACTGGAGAGTGGGGATCTGGACCACAGATCCAGATAGTTCAAGTAACAAGTTATGTAATGTTTGTCATCAAGAACAATATGTTATATGATTTCATCATCATCATCGTACAAAAAATCATATGTCTATTTTTATGATTAGTAAATAAATGTTGTAGTATTGTAACTCATAGTTCTGTCATTATATTTTTTCCAATTGTGCATACGTGTTGTTGTGTACATTGGTGGGGGTTCACTTAGACACCAAGGAAGGGAGCAGTCAGGGAGAAAAACCTGTACTGAGATAGTTGTCAACTCTTATATTTAGACTTAAAAGTCTATCTTAGCTAACCTTCTCTTTCCCATTCCTTGGCGAATATTCAGCACAGTTCATTTCATTTTGTAACGAGCCACTTGGAGCTGTACGTTGGATATTCAGGGCTTAATCTGTAGTTCAGCCATATAGACTTTGTCAGTTTCTGACTATTTGGGGTTGCTCGCCAGTGAATAATACATTCATCTAGCCGGTGGGGCACCCCGACTTCTGACACTAGGACAAATATACAATGTAAAGGTGAGGATAACAATGAATGTCAGAGTCAATGGAGATATACTAGGACAAATATACAATGTAAAGGTGAGGATAACAATGAATGCCAGATCAATGGAGATATACTAGAACAAATGAGAGGCTACTTCTATGTTGGATATGTAATAGATGATGGCACAAGTGAAACAAAAATCAAAAAGAGACTACAAATGGCGAACAATACATTCAACAACATGAAAAAGATATTACAATCTAGAGAGATAAATTATGAACTAAAAATAAGAATAGTCAAGTCTAAATAAATTCAATAATATATGGTGCATTAGTATGGGCAATGAATATGCAATTTGAACATTGGGCTCTATAAATATGGGTAATGAAGAAAAATAGGTCTATTTCATGGGAACTAAAAATATGGGAGTTCTACAGAGGCTGGAATAAAACAAAAAGCTGACAGAAGAAATAAAACAACAACAAGTGAAATATTTTGACCACATTAAAAGGCATGGCAGTTGTATAAAAATCCATAATAGAGAGAAAAGTCAAAGGTAGATAAGCAAGAAGCAGGCAATGATACAACTGCAAAGATAACACCATATCATGGATGAACAGCAGTCTTTCAAAATGTACAACTAGAGAACAAGTCAGAGCCTGTTGGAGATACTCTCCAGCCAACCTTCATTATGAAGATGTACAAAATGTACAACTAGAGAACAAGACAGAGGCTGTTGGAGACACACTCAAGCCAACCTTCATTATGAAGATGGCACTTGAATTATTAATGCATTGATGGAATTCAGAAAAACAATGAAAAGGAAATCTCCATAAACACAGTTCTCCTCCCAAGTTAAGCGAACATTCTGAGAATAGCAATGCTAAGTACAAAGAGTTGAGAAATACCACAATACCATTACCAAACAGTACTTGTTTACAGAAAATTATCAGTAAACTAATATCATTATGTATTAATTACTGTATTTAATAACATATAATATTTTTTACCACAGTAGTCTTAACTCATTAAGGTGTAGCATACATTTTTTTTTCATTTGAGTTCCACATAACTTAAAGTGTAGGGAATAATTTTTTACAAGTGTATTTTTTCTTGTTTCAAACTAAAATCATGCTTTCAAATGGAATATTTAAATATTGTAAAGGGAACAAAAGTCTGATAACAGTTGCAGCCCTTCCATACTGCAAGAGCTAATGTATTACACTGAAACCATCTGACAGCACATTATTACAACAGGTACATGGCCTGCAAGAGTAGTTCAGCCCTGCCACTGTCCCACTATAAATGTCCAGGACAAGCTATGACCTACATAGTGACCATGAAATCAACTCAGCATTAGCCTCATATCTTCAAGACAACCAGTGCAAAACTATGCTAATCACTGACAGCAAAGTGTGTTCTCCGTGTATTATGGGAACTTGAGATTAGACTTTTCTTTTCGAAAGGACATAGACTTGAGGAAGCTGCCTGAACGTCGCTGCTCATGTGGGTTAGTTTGACCTTGTGAAATTGAAATCTCTATTTCAACACTTTTGCCAATTGGTATCCATCTGTAACTCTTGTCTCCATCTGCAAGAAGTACTGTTGTGAGGTATAGATTTCAGCAACATATAGTAATCAAGTCAAGGCAATCATATGGCAGATAATGCCACTGGTATGTGATGTGTAGGCCTTCACATATATCTAGGTCATAACATAATGATGTGATGCAGCCATTTCCTTCTCCGGACATCTGTACTTCCCAGACAATTCTCAAAAGTATCTGGTACTCATGCAGTCACCATGAATCATGCAGGACGTGAGGTTGAAACTAACCCAGATTTGTACACCAGTACAAGAATCCTACCACAGACAAGGATTGAACTCAGAAAACTGTCTTGGTAAGCAAGTGCACCAACCACTACCTTTTGCAACAATCATGAGAAATATCACCTATGAATGTCACTATTACATAATAACTACATAAATAATGATACCATTCCCACTCCAGAACCAAAAAAAAAACAAAAAACATTGCAACTTACTGGTCACAAACGACACCAGCAAATTATGTCTCACAAGCAGCATCAAATCACAGTCTCTAGTATATCTGAACCCAGTGTTGTCAGTCTCTAGTCTATCAGGACCCAGCATCCCAGACTCTAGACTATCAGGACCCAGCATCCCAGTCTCTAGACTATCAGGACCCAGCATCCCACTGTCTAGTCTACCAGGACCCAGCATCCCAGTCTCTAGTCTATCAGGACCCAGCATCCCAGACTCTAGACTATCAGGACCCAGCATCCCAGACTCTAGACTATCAGGACCCAGCATCCCAGTCTCTAGTCTATCAGGACCCAGCATCCCAGACTCTAGACTATCAGGACCCAGCATCCCAGTCTCTAGTCTATCAGGACCCAGCATCCCAGTCTCTAGTCTATCAGGACCCAGCATGCCAGTCTCTAGTCTATCAGGACCCAGCATCCCACTGTCTAGTCTATCAGGACCCAGCATCCCAGTCTCTAGTCTATCAGGACCTAGCATGCCACTGTCTAGTCTATCAGGACCCAGCATGCCACTGTCTAGTCTATCAGGACCCAGCATGCCACTGTCTAGTCTATCAGGACCTAGCATGCCACTGTCTAGTCTATCAGGACCCAGCATGCCACTGTCTAGTCTATCAGGACCCAGCATGCCACTGTCTAGTCTATCAGGACCTAGCATGCCACTGTCTAGTCTATCAGGACCCAGCATGCCACTGTCTAGTCTATCAGGACCTAGCATGCCACTGTCTAGTCTATCAGGACCCAGCATGCCACTGTCTAGTCTATCAGGACCCAGCATGCCACTGTCTAGTCTATCAGGACCTAGCATGCCACTCTCTAGTCTATCAGGACCTAGCATCCCAGTCTCTAGTCTATCAGGACCTAGCATCCCAGTCTCTAGTCTATCAGGACCTAGCATCCCAGTCTCTAGTCTATCAGGACCCAGCATGCCACTGTCTAGTCTATCAGGACCTAGCATGCCACTCTCTAGTCTATCAGGACCTAGCATCCCAGTCTCTAGTCTATCAGGACCTAGCATCCCAGTCTCTAGTCTATCAGGACCTAGCATCCCAGTCTCTAGTCTATCAGGACCCAGCATGCCTCTCTCTAGTCTATCTGGACCCAGTGTTGTCAGTCTCCAGTCTATCAGGACCCAGCATCCCAGTCTCTAGTCTATCAGGACCCAGCATCCCAGTCTCTAGACTATCAGGACCCAGCATCCCAGTCTCTAGACTATCAGGACCCAGCATCCCAGCCTCTAGTCTATCAGGACCCAGCATCTCAGACTCTAGACTATCAGGACCCAGCATGCCAGTCTCTAGTCTATCAGGACCCAGCATCCCAGTCTCTAGTCTATCAGGACCCAGCATGCCAGTCTCTAGTCTATCAGGACCCAGCATGCCACTGTCTAGTCTATCAGGACCCAGCATGCCACTGTCTAGTCTATCAGGACCCAGCATGCCACTGTCTAGTCTATCAGGACCCAGCATGCCACTGTCTAGTCTATCAGGACCCAGCATGCCACTGTCTAGTCTATCAGGACCTAGCATGCCACTGTCTAATCTATCAGGACCCAGCATGCCACTGTCTAGTCTATCAGGACTCAGCATGCCACTGTCTAGTCTATCAGGACCTAGCATGCCACTCTCTAGTCTATCAGGACCTAGCATCCCAGTCTCTAGTCTATCAGGACCTAGCATCCCAGTCTCTAGTCTATCAGGACCCAGCATGCCACTGTCTAGTCTATCAGGACCCAGCATGCCACTGTCTAGTCTATCAGGACCTAGCATCCCAGTCTCTAGTCTATCAGGACCTAGCATCCCAGTCTCTAGTCTATCAGGACCCAGCATGCCACTGTCTAGTCTATCAGGACCTAGCATCCCAGTCTCTAGTCTATCAGGACCCAGCATGCCACTGTCTAGTCTATCAGGACCCAGCATCCCACTGTCTAGTCTACCAGGACCCAGCATGCCACGTCCTAGTCTATCAGGCCCCAGTCCCAGTCCCCAGTCTATCAGACCCAGCATCCCAGTCTCTAGTCTATCAGGACCCAGCATCCCAGTCTCTAGCTATCAGGACCCAGCATCCCATCTCTAGACTATCAGGACCCAGCACCCCATTCTAGTCTATCAGGACCCAGCATCCCAGTCTCTAGTCTATCGGGACCAGCATCCCTCTCTAGTCTATCGGCCCCGGGTCCCAGTCCCCAGTCTATCAGGCCCCAGCATCCCAGTCTCTAGTCTATCAGGACCCAGCTTTCCCGTTTTAGTCTATCAGGAACCAGCATCCAACCTCTAGTCTATCAGGCCCCCAGCATCCCAGCTCTAGTCTATCAGGACCAGCATCCCAGTCTCTAGTCTATCAGGACCCAGCATGCCACTCTCTAGTCTATCAGGACCCAGCATCCCAGTCTCTAGTCTATTAGGACCCAGCATACCACTCTCTGGTCTATCTGTACCCAGTGTTGTCAGTCTCCAGTCTATCAGGACTGTTGATGAGATTTTTGTCTACAACAGAATCGAAAACATTTAGAAACTGTCTGTATGTTTGACAGTAGGGAATTCTGCCTTGGGTAATCTTCCTTACCTCTACAAAGCTGGTTCTGTGGCGAAGGGATTAAGAATGCAATTCATAATCTCGTATACCACATTCAAAACATAGCTATGGGTGATTTGGAATCAGACTGCCTTGTGTTGGTCTCCATACAATGGTATGAGTGCCTATTGTTCAGAAAGCAATGATCAACTACTGAAAGTAAACTTGCCCAGGAATCACAAACAGCCAAGTGCTGGAGTTGACTGCTATGTCCTATTAAGGATATGCAACTAAACTACCTCTACAAACTGTTATTCTGGTTGGAAAATATCATTCTGCCTGTGCTGGGGATTGAACCCGGAACACTGTCCTGGTAGGCAAGTGCACTAATCAATATGCCACAGCAGCTCCACAGCAAACCTTATACTTACAATAAACTGTCTTGTAGGCTTGCGAGATTGAGAATGAAAAAGAAATGTGCAACATGAGATACCTCAGTTAACAATATAGAGTAGGTGTTAAAGCATCTACATTACTTTGTTTGTTGTTTATTAAAAAAACATCTTACCAGCCAGAAGTGACTTCAATGAGAAGTTCTTTGTTGCCAGATGCTGCTTATTTGAGTACTTGATGTCAAAAGTTAGGACAGCGTTTACAGTGATGCCTGCTCCTCTGTCAATCTGGCATGAGAACAATGGTTAAGTATACATTAACAGATGGCTACATTAAACAGGATACGCAAAACATGATATGCTTTTCTAATACATACGTTGCATCATACACTAGTGAGTGAATATTTTCATTTTCCAATCTTCATTGTAATTACTAGCTTGTATGTGTGTGAATTTCACATTCATATATGTCTGTGCGTTATGTACATATTAGAGAAAGAACAAAAGAAAACTGGTTTCTTCAGTACCCTCTTCTGTTTTCTGTCTCTCATCTCATCTCATCATGTTCCTCTTGTACCTTGCGGTGTCGAGGTGAAATATAAACTTCGTGAGAGTGCCCGGTTATGGGCTTCGTATATCGACATTCCCATGGATTCTGTTATTCCCTCCGTCCAAGCGTTTACGTGGTCGGCCTCTTCCTCTGTTTCCATCTGGTCTGTACATCATTGCTTGTTGTGGCATGCTGTGATGGTACCTACTTGCATGGCCAAACCATTTGACTTGCTGCTTTCTAATAAAATCTAGAGCAGCTTTAAACCCCCACTTTAGTCCTGATTTCTTCATTTCTGATCTTATCTCTTCTTGATACGTTGATATTCTTCTCAGGAACCTCATTTCTGTTGTTGTGATTTTTCTTTTCTCTTTTCTGTCATTGTCCAGGTTTGGCATTGGTAGCACAGAGTTGGTAGGAAGATTGTGTTGTAAAGTGCTTTCTTAGTAGTTATTGATACATGTTTGTTCTTTAGTATTGGTGCCATTTGTCCAATGAGTTGATTTGCCTTATTGCACCTATTTTCGATCTCGTCTTCTGATCTGCCATTTGATGATATTATACTTCCTAGGTACTTGAAGCTCTTTACTTGTTTCAAGGGATGTTCGTTTAGGTGAATTGTTGCTGTTTGTTCTTCTTTAGTTATAGTCATTACCTCTGTTTTGCTTGTGCTAATTTTCATGTTATGTTCCCTACACATTTCGTTTAGACTATTCATGTGGTCTTGTAATTCAGCTTCTGATTTTGCTATTAGTGCTTGGTCGTCCGCAAACAGGAGTTCTCTAATGGTTAGATTTGCAGATGGTTCTTCTTCTGTGTTCTCGTCATGCGGTATTCTTGCTGTCTCTGCTTGGCAAGACACTGCCTCTCTACATAAATAATGATACCATTCCCACTCCAGAACCAAAAAAAAAAAAAAAACATTGCAACTTACTGGTCACAAACGACACCGAAAATTATGTCTCACAAGCAGCATCAAATCACAGTCTCTAGTATATCTGAACCCAGTGTTGTCAGTCTCTAGTCTATCAGACCCAGCATCCCAGACTCTAGACATCAGGACCCAGCATCCCAGTCTCTAGACTATCAGGACCCAGCATCCCAGTCTCTAGTCTATCAGGACCCACCATGCCAGTCTCTAGTTTTGTAGTAATTTCCACAATTTCAATGCTGAGTGAACGGAAATTTACATTATAATACTTGTTCATTTGATTGTGTACCATTCTGGTCTAAACCTACATTTTATTTGTCACGGAATCAGTTAAGGAACCTAACTGACATTTTTTTTTGCATATCCTTTACAGGACATCGCTGTCAACACCAGCTTTTTCAGCTGAAATTTTGATTTCTTAGCAAGATTACGCTCAGTAGTTTTGCCATTGCTTTCTGAGCGGCCGGCTCACATACCCCATAAGTTACCGATATGTGATTCGAACCACTGCTGATTCTCACCGTCATCACATCACCGACGAGAGTATACGAGATTACGGAGAAAAGTCATAATCTCTAAGCCACGAAGTCGGCTAAACTGTATGTTTTCTGTATGTCTCTATAATGTATGTGGTGTGCAGTGATATTTGTAAATGTAAAAAGATCCTGCTGAAAAACAACAAGCACAAACATCATTTGCTTCACAATGACATCAGATCAGGTTAAAATTCTCAGTAACAACTGACATGTCTGTTTGTGAGGTACAGCATTTGATGTTTGTGCAGCAAGATATAAACATATCTTTTCTGTTTTCATTGTGTACTATCATATTCTGCTGCAGTCAAAGTTGTTGTTATACACCTGAGCCAGCAGTGGAACGTTTGTTTAGTTACTCATGTCTGTATGTTCCTGTAAATCACTGTTATTTTATACACCTGAGCCAGCAGTGGAACATTTGTTTAGTTACTCATGTCTGTATGTTGTTATACACCTGAGCCAGCAGTGGAACATTTGTTTAGTTACTCATGCCTGTATGTTCCTGTACATCACTGTTATACACATGAACCAGCAGTGTAACGTCTGTTTAGTTACTCATGTCTGTATGTTGTTATACACCTGAGCCAGCAGTGGAACATTTGTTTAGTTACTCATGTCTGTATGTTGTTATACACCTGAGCTAGCAGTGGAACATTTGTTTAGTTACTCATGTCTGTATGTTGTTATACACCTGAGCCAGCAGTGGAACATTTGTTTAGTTACTCATGTCTGTATGTTGTTATACACCTGAGCCAGCAGTGGAACATTTGTTTAGTTACTCATGCCTGTATGTTCCTGTACATCACTGTTATACACCTGAGCCAGCAGTGTGAACGTCTGTTTAGTTTACTCATGTCTGTATGTTGTTATACACCTGAGGCCAGCAGTGAACATTTGTTTAGGTTACTCATGTCTTTATGTTGTTATACACCTGACTAGCATGGAACATTTGTTTAGTCACTCATGTCTGTATGTTGTTATACCACCTGAGCCTGCATGTAACGTCTGTTTAGTTACTCATGTCTTATGTTTTTTTATACATCTGACCACAGTGGAACATTTTTTAGTTACTCATGTCTGTATGTTGTTATACACCTGAGCCAGCAGTGGAACATTTTTTAGTTTTCTCATGTCTGTATGTTGTTATACACCTGAGCCCGCAGTGGAACGGGTTTTATAGTTACTCCATGTCCTGTATGTTCCTGTAAATCCTGTTATTTTATACACCTGAGCCAGCAGTGGAACGGCTGTTTAGTTACTCATGTCTGTATGTTCCTGTAAGTCGCAATTATTTTATATACCTGAGCCAGCAGTGGAACGGTTGGTTAGTTACTCATGTCTGTATGTTGTTATACACCTGAGCCAGCAGTGGAACATTTGTTTAGTTACTCATGCCTGTATGTTCCTGTACATCACTGTTATACACCTGAACCAGCAGTGTAACGTCTGTTTAGTTACTCATGTCTGTATGTTGTTATACACCTGAGCCAGCAGTGGAACATTTGTTTAGTTACTCATGTCTGTATGTTGTTATACACCTGAGCCAGCAGTGGAACATTTGTTTAGTTACTCATGTCTGTATGTTGTTATACACCTGAGCCAGCAGTGGAACATTTGTTTAGTTACTCATGTCTGGATGTTGTTTAGACACCTGAGCCAGCAGTGGAACATTTGGTTTAGTTACTCATGCCTGTATGTTCCTGTACATCACTGTTATACACCTGAGCCAGCAGTGTAACGTCTGTTTAGTTACTCATGTCTGTATGTTGTTATACACCTGAGCCAGCAGTGGAACATTTGTTTAGTTACTCATGTCTGTATGTTGTTATACACCTGAGCTAGCAGTGGAACATTTGTTTAGTCACTCATGTCTGTATGTTGTTATACACCTGAGCCTGCAGTGTAACGTCTGTTTAGTTACTCATGTCTGTATGTTGTTATACACCTGAGCCAGCAGTGGAACATTTGTTTAGTTACTCATGTCTGTATGTTGTTATACACCTGAGCCAGCAGTGGAACATTTGTTTAGTTACTCATGTCTGTATGTTGTTATACACCTGAGCCAACAGTGATACATTTGTTTAGTTACTCATGTCTGTATGTTGTTATACCCCTGAGCCAGCAGAGGAACGGTCGTTTAGTTACTCATCTCTGTATGTTCCTGTAAATCACTGTTATTTTATACACCTGAGCCAGAAGTTGGAACATTTGTTTAGTTACTCATGTCTGTATCTTGTTATACACCTGAGCCAGCAGTGGAACATGTGTTTAGTTACTCATGTCTGTATGTTGTTATACACCTGAGCCAGCAGTGGAACATTTGTTTAGTTACTCATGTCTGTATGTTGTTATACACCTGAGCCAGCAGTGGAACGGTTGTATAGTTACTCATGTCTGTATGTTCCTGTAAATCACAGTTATTTTATACACCTGAGCCAGCAGTGGAACATTTGTTTAGTTACTCATGTCTGTATGTTGTTATACACCTGAGTCAGCAGTGGAACATTTGTTTAGTTACTCATGTCTGTATGTTGTTATACACCTGAGCCAGCAGTGGAACATTTGTTTAGTTACTCATGTCTGTATGTTGTTATACACCTGAGCCAGCAGTGGAACATTTGTTTAGTTACTCATGTCTGTATGTTGTTATACACCTGAACCAGCAGAGGAACGGTCGTTTAGTTACTCATGTCTGTATGTTCCTGTAAATCACTGTTATTTTATACACCTGAGCCAGCAGTGGAATGTTTGATAAGTTACTCATGTCTGTATGTTCCTGTACATCACTGTTATACACTTGAGCCAGCATTGGAACATTTGTTTAGTTACTCAAGTCTGTATGTTGTTATACACCTGAGCCAGCAGTGGAACATTTGTTTAGTTACTCATGTCTGTATGTTTCTGTAAATCACTGTTATTTTATACATCTGAGCCAGCAGTGGAATGGTTGTTTAGTTACTCAAGTCTGTATGTTCCTGTAAATGACAGTTATTCCTTAACAGATTCAGTGCCACAGGATACTATATCACCATATGTGACCTCCCATTTGGCCAGAAGGAAGATATATCGCCATATTAGGGTCATCGTGTTATTTGTTTTGTTTTGTAGTAATTTAAACAATTTCAATGCTGAGTGAACGGAAATTTACATTATAATACTTGTTCATTTGATTGTGTACCATTCTGGTCTAAACCTACATTTTATTTGTCACTGAATCAGTTAAGGAACATAAACTGACATTTTTTTTTTTTGCATATCCTTTACAGGACATCGCTGTCAACACCAGCATCTTTCAGCTGTATGTTGATTTCTTAGCAAGATTAGCGCTCAGTAGTTTGCCATTGCTTTCTGAGCGGCCGGCTCACATACCCCGTAAGTTACCGATATGTGATTCGAACCACTGCTGATTCTCACCGTCATCACGTCACCGACGAGAGTATACAAGATTACGGAGAAAAGTCATAATCTCTAAGCCACGAAGTCGGCTAAACTGACATAACAAACATAAATATGTAGAAGCAGTTTATCCATTACAAGTAACATCTAAGTGCAAGAAAAGAGTATAAAAATAATAATGACACAACCGCTGACCTCAAAATTGATACAGCAATCCACTGGATTATCATATAAAGAGACAATCTGCGACTTCCCAATAATTCTGCTGTGATGAAAGAGACTGAGGCGATTCCCGGGTCTGTGGAGTGAAAATGAATGCAATTAACAGAATTCACAGTTAGTTAACTGCAGTTTCAACTTCATGGTAATGGGTAATCCCATAACTGCTCTGTTCCTGTGCCAACAAAAATCACACAGAATGCTCTTCACTACTGTCTCATGTGAAAAGTGAAATAGACAGCAGTCCCGACAAAACTAACAGCATGCACACGCATGTATGCATGATGCTACCAGAATACCAATACAACCGTTTTCCACTAGAATTGCAGTTCATCGTTAGTGGAGGCAGAAATCACTAGAAAAACCAGCAGTTGCATACGCCTTACTGCATAAGGCAAACCAGCTAATTTGGCAACAGGCCACCCGTAATTTTTCTAAACATGCAGTTCACAACACAAGCATGCAGTTCACAACATAAAAACCGCAGATAGATGTAAAAGCATTCCACATAAAATCCACAGCTCACAGTGTCACACCAAGCACTCACTTCAGTAGCTGTGCTTTGGAACCATGTACTACAAGTCCAATGAGGAAAATGCTTAAGAAAATTGTGGCCAAAAGCCAACAACACTCCAAGGCCTTGATGGATCACCCACATATTCACCATATTGGACTGGAAGTCTTAAAGAATTCCTTTGACAGACAAGCATACTTTTTTGACTGTTGTATTATGAAGCAGAAGATGAGTAAAAGTAGAAAGAAATAAACACAGAAAGAGAAAAAAAAAGAAACTGCAAAAAAGCAGAATATGGAGGATGAGTCATTGGCACCTTGCCGTCTTGACAGATGATAGTTTGTGCTTTAAAAAGGCATAATAACTTTTAACTATGGCGGTAGCGAGTGTGACTGATAAGGCCAATTTGCGCTGTAAATGTCCGTTCACAGTGGGTGCATGTGAACACGTGGTCATTTCCACCATCATGCACCATCTTACGTCTCAAACGCTTGGTGTGTGACTTTTCTGCAATAATTTTCTCCTTTGACTTTATTCCATTTCTGATATTTGCCCTCCATGCAACACGTTCAGCGGCGACTTGCTCCCAATGTGCATTATCAATGCCTGTATCAATCATGTCCCGCTTACACACATCTTTGTATCGTAGTAGAGGCCGACCCTGAGATCTCTTACCCATCTGTAATTCACCAAAAAAGATATCCTTTGGTATTCTACCATCATCCATCCTCCTAAGATGTCCTATCCATCTAAGTCTACGAAGACTGAGCATGGAATAAACTGTCACACAACCTGATCTTTCCAATACTTCAGTATTTGTGATTTTGTCTTGCCACTTAATACCAAGAATTCTTCGCAGACATCGCATATGAAAGCTGTTTAAGTTGTTCTCTTGGTGTGAGTAAGTTGTCCAGGTTTCACTGCCATAGAGAAGAGTACTAAGGACACAGGCTTGATAGACAAGGACTTTTGTTTTGGCAGTAAGCTTCCTGTTCTCCCAGACTCTTTTTCTTAACCTGTTCATTGTTGTTGCTGCCTTACCAATCCGGATGTTGATTTCCTGATCTAGGGATAATTGTTCTGGGATAATTTAATTGGAGGATGAGTAGGAGATGAGAAAAGGAGGTAGAAGAAGAGGTAAATGATATGAAGGACACAACAAGACACAATAACAATAAGTAACAAAGCCAGAAAATTGCAGAATAGTCAAGAAAATCACTTCCGGTCGCCAACATGGCGGTTAGGCGTTGAACTGTTAAGGCCTGTGGCATGTTTATGCTTGTAGCTACGGTTTGCAATCGCATTTTCCTCATGTTGGACTGGTAGAACATGGTTCCATCGCCCTGCTACTGAGTGAGTGTGTGGGTGACACTGTGAGCTATGAAATTCGCGGGGAATGCTTTTACATCTGTCCTGTACAGTGACCTGCATGTTCGGAACAATGGCTACCGACTGTTGCTGAATAGACTGATTTGCCTTTTCGGTTCACGAGTGTATTACACAGGAGACTCCTGGGAGTCGGCACTGAAGCTGCAGAGCTTGTGCTTTATGCGACACTTTCGGCAGGGTCGCCCTGCGGTAAAAGATCGAGCCATGTGAGAAAACCTGGGTCAATGAGGTCTTTCTGGTGACTGCCGAGTCCATCGACGATGAACTGTGGTTTTCGTGGATTAATTTTGTGTTGACATTCTGGCAGCGGCATTATGCACAGTGTACCCATGCAGGCTGTTGGATTGCCGAGACTCCTGCCTATTCCATTTTTCACATTAGACAGTGGGGAGCATTTTGTGTGCTTTTCACTGGCACAGGAATGGAGCATAATGGGGACGACCCGTTGCCTGTGAAGTTGGAACCTCAACTAACTAACTAACTAATCAAGAAAAATGCAGAATAGTTAACTAGATTTACTATTACAGCACACGAGACACACATATATGACTCCATCTCCCTCAGCTGATGCTGAAGTGTAGGAATGCTGACTGTTATCACAGTGCGCTGATTGTGAATACACCTATGCTGTCCCTATCGTTATTTTGCTAACCACTGTCACATGTGATGTCAATTCAACCCACAATTGATGTCCTTAACTAATTCTATGGGTAACGTCTAGATTTGCTGGTTGTTACATTTCGTCAGTCAAAGATTAGATTTGGATTGTTTTGTGATTTCTCATTCCATTTTTACCCAAATTTAGTCCTAAAATGGGAGTAAACATTAAAACTCATACTTTGATACAGCTATCACATAAACGAAGATTATATTATTTATTTGTGTTTTAAATGGGAGCAAACATTAAAACTCATACTTTGATAGAGCTCCTACGTATATGAGGATTATATTATTGAGTTTTAAATGGGAGTAAACATTTAAACTCATGCTTTAATAGAGCTACCAGATACATGAAGATTATATTATTTATTTGTGTTTTAATGGCAGCAAACATTAAAACTCATACTTTGATAGAGCTCCTACGTATATGAGGATTATATTATTGAGTTTTAAATGGGAGTAAACATTTAAACTCATGCTTTAATAGAGCTACCAGATACATGAAGATTTTATTATTTATTTGTGTTTTAATGGCAGCAAACATTAAAACTCACGCTTTGATAGAGCTACTACATAAACGAAGATTATATTGATTATGTGGTTGTTTCGGGATTTGAAATTTAAATATTGAGCACAACCCACTACTGGCAACGCCGATCGCATTCTGGTATGAACCTAAGGCCTATCCACGTCAATATGGAAGCACTATACTCGAGTTTCGCCCTCATTTGAGCTCTTCAGTAGTGCATATCCATGGTCCCATCGATTGACGGACGTCGGTCGCGGCGATTGGGCAGTCTTGAGCATAGCCTACGATGGGTAGCGTTGTGATGTTCTGTTGTGATAATTTGGTGTGTCCAGTGTGTGCCACGTGGTTACACGCCCGCTTCACACGCGTGATCCGGGACTGTTTCCGGATCCGGTCAGGGATATGCACTACTGAAGAGCTCAAATGAGGGCGAAACTCGAGTATAGTGCTTCCATATTGACGTGGATAGGCCTTAGGTTCATACCAGAATGTGATCGGCGTTGCCAGTAGTGGGTTGTGCTCAATATTTGAAGATTATATTATTTATTTGTGTTTTAAATGGGAATAAACATTAAAACTCATGCTTTGATAGAGCTACTACATAAATGAGGATAAATAAATTTAGCTATTCATGTCATGACCACCTGTATCCATTGGCACCTTGCCGTCTTGACAGACGATAGTTTGTGCTTAAAAAAGGCATAACTTTTACCCATGGCAGTAGCGAATGTGACTGATAAGGCCAATTCGAGCTGTAAATGTTTGTCCACAGTGGATGCATGTGAAAACATAGTCATTTCCACCATCATGCATCATCTTACGTCTCTCCCGCTCTGTGTTCTTTATCTGCAATCATTTTCTCCTTTGTCTTTATTCCATTTCTGATAGTTGCCCTCCATGCAACACGTTCAGCGGCGACTTGATCCCAATGTGCATTATCAATTCCTGTATCAATCATTTCCTTCTTAGCAGTGACCATACTGGTCGATGACTGTAACCATTGTGTCTCTCTCTCTCTCTCTCTCTCTCTCTCTCTCCCCCCCCCCCCACCCCAAAGAGATCCTCTGTCTACTGTTGTGAAACTGGAGACCATAACCTACAACTATCTGTCAGCTGCTCTTTATTACTACATCCAATATCCAGTTCACCAACAGCTTAAATTTCTTTGACAGTGATATTATCTGGCCCTGGCGATTTACCCAGATGCCTCTGGACATCATGGAGAAGGAAATAATTATCACAATTAAATTGACAACATACTTGTACGTAATCAATTTTAAACTGCCTTTAACTTTATTCCATAACTTGGATGTAATTGCCACAAATATGTAATTCTAGCTGAGTCTTCATCTGGTCATCTTACAGAACAGGATAAAGCCACCAATGTAAATGACAAGATCACTCTCCAAAGTTATATGTTGCACTTCCGGGCTATGTCACCACTCTCTGCATTCCCAACTAGAGATGATAGACAATGACAGTAATTAGGATTTCCCTCATTCATTCATTCATTCAGTAGCATGTTCTTGCTCCCATAACAACCTTCTGGAAAACTTCTCAATCACAAGCAAGTTGTCCCGCGTCTGATACACCAATCTGGAAATCATCCACCACATTCTGCACCCATCTTCTCTTTAGTCTTCCTCTTCCTCTCTTCCTAGGCATATACCCTTCCATTATTGTTTTTTCTAAACTTTCATGACGTTTCAAGTGCCCAAAATACATCAATTTTCTTTGTTTTATCATCTTTAATAGCCAACCCTCTTCACTATTCAGCTCTTGAAGTATGGATGCATTTGTTCTTTTCTTTACCCAAGACATTCTTAGAAACCATCTATAACATTTATATTCAAAGGCATTTATGCGCTGTTCAGCTTGTTTAGTAAGGTCCAGATCTCACAGGATTTCCCTACCTCACATTAACCCATTCTTCCCCCTTGGTACAAATAGGAAAGTGATTAATTTACAATACCACAAAATGATGAAAACATGACTGATTATTGTCTAAACCAGTGGTTCTGAACCTTTTTTGGTCCATGCACCTCTTCACCATATGTTCAGAATGTCATTCCCACCCTTTTGTATTTCCTCCTTATAAATTCCCCCTGCCCCTACATAGTATACATAAAAATGGAAGCTAAATTGAATAACACATACTAAAACAAGTCTAGACGTCTACATAAAACGTGATATGTGGGTCTCCTTACGTTATAAAACAAATTTCAGAAGGCTAAGAAGTACAGAACCATAAAGTATGGAGGGAAAAACAATATCAAGCAATCGGTTCTGTTATTAAAGCGATCTTGAAATAATCTTAATCTTCCCCCCTGGGTTGAGAACCACTGGTCTAAACAAAAAGCTTTACATCCAATAATACATTGTTTTGGGCAAGCTTTAGTCAAACAGAGTTATCTCTTACATTTCCAGACGAATTTTACAGTAGACTTTAGTTGGTGCTGGAAGAGTGCCCCGCACACGTAGAACTTTACCGCTTACATTGAACACCTTTTCTCCCAGAGAAGTTGAGCTACCTGTGAAACCAAACAAAAAAACCAAACATTCATATGAATAAAACAAAAGCCAGATATTTTACATTAAATCGGTATCTTTATGCATTGACAAAGTTCCACAAGTAGATTCCCCATGTATTCTATTAACAAAAAATGTAAAAACCACGGGACCATGCCATGCTGCAGTACATCTGAACTCAAGACGACTGGGTCAGCAAGTTAGTGAGCTAGCCCCAGTGCTACTTTGGTTCCTTATGTCCTATACACAAGTGACAGACATTTTTACATGCCTTAAGGCATACTGCGCATGGCGCTAAACCCATATTTTTATTGTCCAAATGGCACTCAGTGGCTAATGTAGTCAGTATGAACGCCAGCCATTTTCACTTCCCAAGACATTTCACAGAGCCTATTTTAGACTGAGTGGAGCCCAGGTCCATGTAAAAAAAATTCACCTCAATGCAAATTTGAACCAACGACTATCTGTGGATATTGTTCCAATGTTTGACATGCTTTTATTTTACACCTGTTCCATTCAAACAGTTTTCTCCTTTGCGATCTTGTGCACAATGTTAAAGCCACCAGAAAGGAATAATATAATATGCATTTTAACACTTAAAAGCTAATTTGTGGCTCACAAATAAAGCTTTGCACTCATGCTGCAGAAACAGTATTCATACACATCACTTTAATTCAAATATTTCATTTCGGTTTATTATTATAGTAAATTTGTAATGAACAAGGACATGGAAGCATGACCAGACATTTCACTATTAAACATGGTGTCAAATTAGGTGTGTTACATTTTCAGCATGAAAATTTACTTTTCAAATAAGCATCTAGATTTTCCTCCCATAAAAGGAAGTCACCAATTTTGTAATGTAAACCTGCATGAAAGCACTCTGTTTCGTGATTGCTGAAGAGGCTTGGAAATGTATAGACAACTTTAAGTGATAATGAAAATGGATATTCCAGCAGTGATTTTACTGTAAATTCAAGAGGTAATTTACATAATTAGTTCCATATTAAATTAGAGAGCGGGACTGGGACATCACAAAGAGCCTAAGTTATTCAGGATATTATCAGTAGAACAGAAGAGTGATCAGTGCATCAAAAATTAAATATGAAAACCAGAAGATGGTGTTCATATTGATTTTTTATTGTGCTGTTGTTTTATTTTCAGAACATCTGTTCATGTTTTAACTATTTATAAATGTTTTCTTTTCATGGTGTAGTGTTTCATGTTTTGGAATGTGAACAAGATAACAGAATATTTGTTTTTTATAAGTGGACGTGCCTTGCTGAGATATACACATTGGAAAAAAAACATTTATTTTCAAAGGGTAACAAACTGGGCACATGGGCCTGTCTTACATTCAGTCTTTCCAGCCAGTCATCTTTTAGAAAGCCAGAGGATTAGGTGCGCTTTGTCAGTGACTCTTATACACTGTTTACTAATTTATGTGAACATAATTTCTATCTCCCTACTTTTCACATCATTATTTCTTAAATTTTTAAAGCTACACACACAAATTTGCCATTTTCAAAACCTGAAAACAACCTAAAATTATACTGAAAACCTGATAATAGTATAACTGGAAAGTCCTTTCACTGGGACCCACATGGCCAATGGTTAGAGGGAAACTTACAACATGGAGAAAAGAAAGTGATGAATAATTTGGGGAGGACATGGAGCAAGCTGCAGGAAATAGCAACAGAGAGTGTGTGCTTTGGTTGAGCACGTATCCAGTGTCTTCTGCTCAGTTAAAGTATAACAGTATATGAATTCCACCAGGAAGAGACAATACTGGCAAAAACATGGTAAAACCTTTACAACCTAAACGGATTAAACATCTCTATTAAAATAGCAAACAGTTTGCCAAAATGCAAAGGTTTCCACCAGATAGTGCTCAACAGATGGCTATATTTCATCTCATCTCATCTCATCATGTTCCTCTTGTACCTTGCGGTGTCGAGGTGAAGTATAAACTTCGTGAGAGTGCCCGATTATGGGCTTCATATATCGATATTCCCATGGACTCTGCTATTCCCTCCGTCCAACAAATATGTGGTCGGCCTCTTCCTCTGTTTCCATCTGGTCTGTACATCATTGCTTGTTGTGGTATGCTGTTGACTGGTAACCTACTTGCATGGCCAAACCATTTGACATGCTGCTTTCTAATAAAATCTAGTGCTAGCTTTAACCCCCACTTTAGTCGTGATTTCTTCATTTCTGATCTTATCTCTTCTTGATACGTTGAGTATTCTTCTCAGGAACCTCATTTCTGTTGTGATTTTTCTTTTCTCTTTTTCTGTCATTGTCCAGGTTTGGCATTGGTAGCATAGAGTTGGTAGGAAGATTGTGTTGTAAAGTGCTTTCTTAGTAGTTATTGATACATGTTTGTTCTTTAGTATTGGTGCCATTTGTCCAATGAGTTGATTTGCCTTATTGCACCTATTTTCGATCTCGTCTTCTGATCTGCCATTTGATGATATTATACTTCCTAGGTACTTGAAACTCTTTACTTGTTTCAAGGGATGTTCGTTTAGGTGAATTGTTGTTGTTTGTTCTTCTTTAGTTATAGTCATTACCTCTGTTTTGCTTGTGCAAATTTTCATGTTATGTTCCCTACACATTTCGTTTAGACTATATATGTGGTCTTGTAATTCAGCTTCTGATTTTGCTATCAGTGCTTGGTCGTCCGCAAACAGGAGTTCTCTAATGGTTAGATTTGCAGATGGTTCTTCTTCTGTGTTCTCGTCATGCAGGTATTCTTGCTGTCTCTGCTTGGCTGGTATCTTTACATATGTTGTCTATATATGTTATGAACAAGAGAGGGGACAGGACACAACTTTGTCGTATTCCAGATCTTATGGTGAAGGGTTCTGAGTCCTCCAGTTGCTCTCACTATGCATTCACTGTTGTTGTATAAACTTCTACATAGGTCTGTTAGATGTGCCATTCATTCATTCAGTAGCATGTCCTTTGCAGAACCTCGCTCCCATAACAACCTTCCGGAAAACTTCTCGATCACAAGCAAGATGTCCCGCGTCTGATACACCCATCTGGAGATCATCCACCACATCCTGCACCCATCTTCTCTTTGGCCTTCCTCTTCCTCTCTTCCCAGGCATATACCCTTCCATTATTGTTCTCTCCAAACTTTCGTGACGTTTCAAGTGACCAAAATACTTCAATTTTCTTTGTTTTATCGTCTTTAATAGCCATCCCTCCTCAATATTCAACTCTTGAAGTATGGATGCATTTGTTCTTTTCTTTACCCAAGATATTCTTAGAACTCGTCTATAACATTTATATTCAAAGGCATTTATGCGCTGTTCAGCTTGTTTAGTAAGTGTCCATGTCTCACAGGCGTATGTTGCAATGGGAAAGATGCATGCTCTTAAAAATCTAATTTTTGTAGTTCTGTCTGTCCCACTCCATAATTTATTCATCTGTTTTAGTCTTTGAAGAGCAATGGATAGTCGCCGTTTAATTTCTTTCATTGTGTCACCGTTATTGGTAATCAATGACCCAAGATATTCAAAATTTTCCACCACCTCCAATTTTCCCCCATTAATGTATACTTCTTTCTCCATAGTAGTTTTATCTGTATGCATGATCTTTATTTTTGGAATAGAGAGAAAAAACAGCGGCTGCAGCAGGATATTTGTTCCCATTTCATATCTTTATTTTTGCTATGTTAAGATATAAGTTGTGATTTTCACTATTCAATTGGGTTGAGGCTATTAGGTTTTCTATGCCATTCTGTGTTGTGGATAGTAATACTGTATCATCAGCATATCGAATCTCTGTTATGTCATGACCGCCGATATTTAGGGCATCATATAGCTCCCTGTTTATATCATCTCTTACATTTCTCATTATATTTTCGGCATACAGGTTAAATAAATAGGGTAACAGCACGCAGCCCTGACGGACTCCTTGCTTGATGTCAAACCAATCTGATGTCTCGCCATCTATTCTAACTGCTGCTTGTTGGTCTAGATAGAGCATTTTTATGAGATGTACTACATGTGATGGAAAGCCCATATTCCTCATGATTTCCCAAAGTTTCTGATGTTGTACACAGTCAAATGCCTTTGAATAATCCACAAAACATGAGAATAGGTTTACATTAAATTCTCTGCACTTCTCTATTATTAAACGCATGTTGAATATGTGATCTCTTGTTCCTCTTCCTTGTCTAAATCCAGCTTGAACCACGTTAATCTCTTCTTCCATTTTCTTACTAAGTCTTCGCATTATGACTTTTAGTAGAATTTTACTTGCATGACTGATCAGGGCAACAGTTCTATTGTTGGTGCATAATTTCAGGTTGCCTTTTTTTGGTATTGGAATGAAGATAGTTCTCTTCCAATCTTTTGGCCATATACCATATTTCCAAATCTTTGTACATAATGCATGATATATGTGTATGCTTTCTTCTCCTCCCGCTTTAATTAGTTCAGCTGGTATCTCATCACATCCAGGTGATTTACCATTCTTCAGGTTCTTTATAGCCCAAGCAATTTCATCTAATGAGGGTTCAGGTTCTGTCTCTACTGTCATTGGCTCATGTATCTCATTCATATCCTCACTGTTAGATGTGTACTCACTCCATATTGTTTAAGGATTTCCCTCAGCTTGTTTCTATCTACTCTATCGAATGCTTTTTCTTGGTTGACAAAGGCTAAGTAGAGTGTTTCATTGAATTCGATTGATTTTTCTATAAGTTGTCTAAGAGCAAAAATGGCATCTGTGCATCCTTTGTTTTTCCTAAATTTAGATAAATGAAAGGCATATAAGCCAAAACTACACTTATAATCTGACATATGAACATAAGTACAGCGATCACTTACTGACAGAATGTTGGTCCCAGCTTCTCTGCACCACACTTACAGAGTTGATCCTTCACAAATTGGAACAATAAAATAGTAGGTATAAAGAAACATAAACGATCTACATATACAATTGATCATGATAACAAATGGAAGGAGCTACAAAAGAACATGGCTTAGTTCAACAAATACTTTAAACATTTACACAATAAACTATTTTGCAGGAGTACATTTTATGAAAGACAATGTTCATAAAAGCACAAATGTACACCAAAACAGAAAGGCTGTCATTCTTTGCTGACATATAAATTGTCTCTTGGGCCAGTACATATCTTGACCACACAGAGGATTCCAGGCATACATTTCACTGTTATAATGGATGTATATCTAGTGCAACCCAGGACTACTAACATCCTATTGTGGATATGTTTCTGTTGCTCATATCACGACACCAACGTTGTGAGCATGCACAGCTTGCAATCTAACATGCATAGGACAAACTGAAGAAAACAATATGATTTTTGTTCTAAGTGTGCGTCTGCCATGGATCTTAGTGCTGCCAGTCCACAGTTGCATTTCTGAATAGTGTTTACAACATAATTATTTTATAATAGATTGCGATCTTATGTCATGTGAATATATTTATGCTTAATATGATGCCTTTTAATAGCTGAATGTTCTGCCCAAGGTAGAATGCACAGATCAGCAGTCACAAAGAGCAACACATTCTTCTTCTTCTTTCGTTCGCTTGAAATATAGTCTATAACTGCAATGCTGTCTCTTGTATGAATTAGAGCAACACATCATTCTCTTCTTGTTAGGATTCACTTTCCAAGTGGCTTTCTCATGTTATTTAGAAACCGCTTGTAATGTATGTTTCCGTTTACTTGTATGCAGTTCTGTACACATGTTCTACCTGACTCGAAAGCTGACTTTAGCTACCCACAAGTGTGTACATACTTATGTGACAGAAGCAAGATGGGAAGCAAACTTGGGCCTAAGCAGGTGTGTATAGCTTTAAAGGAAGATTTGAATGTTCATAATGAACATTGGTTCAAAACCACAATGATTATCTCTTTCCCCTTGTGAATTCTTTTCAGTGCCTTGTGAATTCTTCTTCAGCAGACATGTGATCATGATTCTCCAATCCTCTCTGACATTTCATATTTGTATGGAGCTGGTGGTCCTTATTTTATTATTTATTGCCAAACTGTTTCAGCTTTCCACATAGATCTTCTTCTGTCTTCCTGCACCTTGTGACCAGTATTTTCCCCATATCAGGCTAATTTATCTATTCTATCTCTTCTATCAATTTCCCGGCAATTGTTTTCTTCTCGTTATAAGATATTTTCTATAAAAACCACACCTACACTTCCTCCAGTGTCCCAGTTTCATTACTCAGTGTCCTTACTGAAGAACCGGCAACACACCTTTCAGAAAGAGGATTTGTGTGCTTGTCATGATATTTCTGTTCTTCATGAATGAGTACTTATTCTAGAAAAGAGTCTTTGGATCAGGTTATTCTTCTCCTGATCTCTGTGTCACATCTTCCATGCAGTGTCATTGTGACGAGGCGACTTCGGTCAGCATCAAAATGACACAAGTTTGAAAGGAATTAAGGAGCCCACAATAATTTTTCTATCATTCTCTAAAAGAATAAACGTCCCCCAGAAAAGGATACAAACGCAAAAGACAAATACAGAGTCACTTAGAGTCCGCATTATCATTTTTACTACATTGGTAGATCAAAGCAACGTCTGGTCTCTACATCTAAGAGATTTTCCCTTTGATGTTCTGATCAACCAGACATCGCGGAGCCAGTCAGTGGAGATTGATGTGTTAGTTTATAATCCTGCAGTTGGAATAGGGACAGACACCTAACACGTTTAACAGGACCTAACGTGTGAACCAGATACGGTAGAATGGGAGATAAGAGCCAGACTTTGCGGAGACAGAAAACGTTTGTAGTTGCCGCAAAACAGACGGGTGATCCTAAACAGCAAGATAAGGCAGGCCTTACATCTCATCGCAACCCCGGAGATAAAGCTTGTGAATTCCCGGGAAAGTGAGGAGACACTAGCAGATTGGAATGTAGTTATGACGCAACATCTACTGCATCAGCGCCAAGGCATGTTTCATTGTTTCAGGCCGTGGCGGGGCATCGGTCAATTTGATTGGCAGAGATAACTACAGTCCATGGGGGAAATAGGTGGAGTTAATGAATATGGGACATACTAATTAGCCCACGTGGAAACTAGCCAGGAACGGAGAGAATAAAACTATGAGCAGTGACAACAATCCTGAGACGCAAACTCATGTATAGCTTGCTTGTGTTCATTGGCTTGAGCTCCAACTCGAAGTCCTGTATGTCGGATGAAGGCATCCTGTTGTCCAACATCAGTGTGATGTCATACAAGGACCTGAGGTTTGCGTGAGTATCCGTTGTCCCATGTCTGGCTTATTGGTGTGCAGACTGGTGGTGCCTCGCCGTACAGGCAGACACTCTCCGACTTCGGAGGAATCGGTGATCCTACTGACTTTAGCCAGGACCCCGAAGGGACCTGTTGCCCGGGACGCTCGACGAGGACGCGTCAGTAGATCTTGGCCAGTATATAACCCGGCCCTGGTGCCTTGGAAACACCTCTGCGTCCCCTCATGTATAGCAAAAGGATACCTACTGGAGAAATACTATCATTTCTTTCTGTTTGACTTCTGTACAAAGTTTTATTATGGAATTTCCAAAACTATAAAGCTCAGATCTCTTAGGAGCAATGGACAGTCAACTCATATCAGGAAGTGACTGAGCCCAGTGAAGGAACCAATTTGGACTCCTTCAGTCTGACAGTGAACTGCGTCTCACCGGGGGAAGCATGACCTACGTGCTTCTTAGCTTTTCAGCCTATTAAGTTACGTATACCATATTATAATCATCATCATCATATGATCATCAAGACTAGAAATAATAAACACAGTTGTTGTATTTTAAAACTCAATTTGTCCTTCCAACCATTGAAGAGAGAATACAAGTTTGCAGGGCACGCGCCTACCTCAGAATTAACGCAAACACACAACATCCACTGCATAGTGAAATTAGGAAGGTGAAGGGCAGCAGGTTAAAAAGAGGACGGTCGTGGATGGGTCAAGCCGAAGACATTCTTCAACAGGTGTGTTCACTTGAGGACTTAGAACCTGGCGAGGAGTGGGTGCAATTGCCAACAGACTTCTGCACATTCTTTTCAGTTTGCATCCAACTAGATAGAAAATGCAGACAAGAAAATCCGGCTGCTGTTGAGGCTGAAGTACAAGCGTTGATTTTCGAGAATTCGCTAGACGGTGACGCGGTCATCTACACAGATGGGTCGGTCGTCCGACATGTGAGAAGCTCATGGGCCTTTACAGCTCGGGCCGGAGGGAGAATTGTGAAGGATGACTCTGGTGCTTTCACTGAAACCACAAGTAGCCTGACCATGGAAGTCATGGCAGTAAGTAAAGCAATAACATGGCTCAAGACACAGACATTCACTAGGGCTTGTTTCCTTAGCGACTCAATGAACATGATCAAGAGGATAGAGGAGGGGTCGATCCGAAGAGAATGGCTGCTGCCTCTGAAGCGGTCTCGGCTGGCAAAGATTAGTTTCATCTTCGTGCCAGGACATGAGGGAGTACAAGGAAATGAGCGGGCTGACAAGCTCGCAGGTGAGGCTACTGTGGAGGGCGGACGCGCCATGGACCAGGCTGACATTCTGAATGCTCTACGAGAAGTGAGACTTTTGCGAGAACCAAGTGATGACTGTGAATCTACAACAATGGCCAGACTGCAGGAGCAGCAAATTAAAAGAGGGGTGGCCAAACAAGAACACTACGCAGGAAGCCAAAGAAGATTTATAAACCAACACAGAACTGGCGTCATTAGCCACTACACGCTGCGGGATTTACTGAGGAGGGGATCCGAGCACTTATGGACTGAATGGTTCGATGTGCAACGAGGATGATCTGTCGACTAACTCAATTTGTCCGTATAATTCTAAATGTTTATAAATGTTTGTGTAGCGTAATCAAGTACACACATTATTATATCATTTAGTGGGGGTTCGAACACATTGTCCAGAAGGGGGAACTTAAGGTCAGGGAGGTACCATGCATATGTAGTCATAAGTAACCAGATTACGTTGCATAACTTAACTCCTCCTTTCTCACTTCTGGTGATACCAAGTACAGCCAAATCTATATAGATATATTCTATCTTCAACGAGCCACTTCTTGGCTGTTTTCTTGAAAATCAGGGACAGTGTCTTAAATCAGCATAAAAGACTAGTTCCCGGTTTTCTCTCTGGGATCTGGGGTGGTAATTAGTCCCATCTGACAGAGGTAAGGGATCTCAAACTGCACCCAGAACTAAACCCCAGTAGGAGAAAATGAATTTGGCTGAGTGGTTGCCCATCTGGGATCTAACCCCAGCCAGTTGGTGACAGTCATCATGTAGCCTAGAAATGTAAACAGGCTGACCTGCCTAACGTAAAAACCTGTAGTATACAGACATGTGTTTGTCAGCGGCCCGGCTGGTCATGTGTTCCAATCTCATTGAAGCAGGAATTCAACAAAATAATTGACCTGCGCTCCCCAGTTGACCCATACCAGGAAATGTTTTGGGAAGTAAAGACAGCCACAAAGTGCTGATTGGTCTATACAAATACACAAAGTGCTGATTGGTCTATACAAATACACAAAGTGCTGATTGGTCTATACAAATACACAAAGTGCTGACTGGTCTATACAAATAGACAAAGTGCTGATTGGTCTATACAAATAGACAAAGTGCTGACTGGTCTATACAAATACACAAAGTGCTGACTGGTCTATACAAATACACAAAGTGCTGATTGGTCTATACAAATACACAAAGTGCTGATTGGTCTATACAAATACACAAAGTGCTGACTGGTCTATACAAATACACAAAGTGCTGATTGGTCTATACAAATACACAAAGTGCTGATTGGTCTATACAATAACAAAGTGCTGATTGGTCTATACAAATACACAAAGTGCTGACTTGGTCTATACAAATACACAAAGTGCTGATTGGTCTATACAAATACACAAAGTGCTGATTGGTCTATACAAATACACAAAGTGCTGATTGGTCTATACAAATACACAAAGTGCTGATTGGTCTATACAAATACACAAAGTGCTGATTGGTCTATACAAATACACAAAGTGCTGACTGGTCTATACAAATACACAAAGTGCTGATTGGTCTATACAAATACACAAAGTGCTGATTGGTCTATACAAATACACAAAGTGCTGATTGGTCTATACAAATACACAAAGTGCTGACTGGTCTATACAAATACACAAAGTGCTGATTGGTCTATACAAATACACAAAGTGCTGATTGGTCTATACAAATACACAAAGTGCTGACTGGTCTATACAAATACACAAAGTGCTGACTGGTCTATACAAATACACAAAGTGCTGACTGGTCTATACAAATATACAAAGTGCTGATTGGTCTATACAAATACAAAAAGTGCTGATTGGTCTGTACAAATACACAAAGTGCTGATTGGTCTATACAAATACACAAAGTGCTGATTGGTCTATACAAATACACAAAGTGCTGACTGGTCTATACAAATACACAAAGTGCTGACTGGTCTATACAAATACACAAAGTGCTGACTGGTCTATACAAATACACAAAGTGCTGATTGGTCTATACAAATACACAAAGTGCTGACTGGTCTATACAAATACACAAAGTGCTGACTGGTCTATACAAATACACAAAGTGCTGATTGGTCTATACAAATACACAAAGTGCTGATTGGTCTATACAAATACACAGCCAGCACCATATACCCAGTACGCCTAATAGTGATGCTATGGGCATTGCTTTCTTGTATACAGACAGCATATCTCAGAATATTTACGTGTCCTTCAAGATGTTCAATGTTCCTGAGCATTGTCTCACTATAAGTGTTGAAAAGACCAGATCATAAACCACAATAATCAAAAGATCTTGATGTTTCCCTGTGACTAAAGCATTTAAATAGTCTCCAAATCATAGATATAGGTTCTTTTGCATTTATCTTTACCTGAGCATCGATAAAGTGAAAATAAATAATCCTTGTTCCCTTATCTGTAACAAACTAAAACACACTTTATGAAATTGTTGGTAATATTTTATTTCTTATCCCTTCCATTAAAATGCAAAAGAGTAGTTTGGTAGCATGACTCATTAAACTAGGCCTGGTTGACACAGAAGCCATAGAGGGAAGTGCAAATAGATGTTCAGTCAGACTGTCCCTGGTACAATCAGCACGGGAACTCTTCGTTGGCTACTGAAGAAAGGGACAAAGTGAGTGTCAGAGTCAGAATGTCCAAAGTGCCATGTTGATTGTTGATTTCATATTTCACTTGTTAAACTGATTGTTCACATTCCAATCTTCCTGGTGTTTTAGTTATTGTAGTAGAAACTATTGTACAGATGTTTGAGGATGTCTCTCATATGTAACATATCTTATTCAGAGTCTATGTTATATCCTCTGTGCCAAGTTAACCCAGTACATCTTATATATTTCTATAGGAATACTGTCTTGTCATGAAGTTTTATCATGTTTTATTGTCTTGACTGCATTTTCTACATTACATTATCTTTCAGTATGCATTACTTTAGAGCCATTTTGACTGCATTTTCTACATTGCATTATCTTTCAGTATGCATTACTTTAGAGCCATTTTTCTTTAGCTTCATTACAGTTCTTCTTGATTTCACTATTTAATTTTTGAATACGTCTTGCCTTCATTCTTTGTCAATCTTCTTGATTTAATGAGATCTAAAATGTCGATTGTGATTCATTTTTGCTACTTTATTTTTCTTGTTTGAGGATATTTTGCATTGATATTTGAATCATTATCATGTGCCATGCCGATAAGCGTGGGCAGTCACATTTTGCCGTCTCACACAATCACCACAGTTATGGATCAGGTCTGTGTTTTTATCATGTGACCAAGTCATCTAAATATTTATCTCACTGCCTTCCTCTTATTTGTTTCCACTCAATCTTGCCAGTTGTCACCAAGTTCTCCAGTTTATTTCCTCTCATAATGTGCTAAAAACATTTTGTCTGTCTGTCTAATTTCTCTAATAAGTTGATGGTTTTCATTTATTTCTGGTAAGACTTGGTCAATGGTTTTTCTGTCTGTCCATGGTATTCTTTGTATTTTCCTCAGAAACCACATTTCCAATGCCATCAGATGTTCTTCTTCTTCTTTCTTTCGCTTGAAATATATCTATAACTGCAATGTTGTCTCTTGTATGAATTTAGCTGTCTGTAGTTTTTTAGTTTATCTTCCACCATCTTTTAAATGTGAAATAATATTTTCACTATATAAGGGGGAAAAATATTTGAAGACATTATACATCCCCTGTCGCACACCTCTCTTAATAAACAGATATTAACTTACTTCATTATCAATCTTTATACCGATTTGTTGTTTCCAATATATTTTTTACAAGCCTTAGGTCTTTCCTTTTAATTTGCAGATCCGCAGGCATCTTTATCTACTGAACTGAGTAATTCAAGTACTACAAATTTGTTTCTGACATATATGGTGATATAAAGTACACTGCACAGCAAGCATGGCAGAAAGCTTGTGATTGTCTGAAGAAGTCTCTCTTTAACTTCTGGACACACTCCAAACAGATATGTTGTCAACACTGAATAAATTCTGTGAAGAACAGAACCTATATTTACAAATACCTGTCTCTTACAGCTGTAATGTTTTGAAAACATGCAACAATACAAAACATTACGTTTAAGCTCAGACAAATGAGCAAGCACTAGCTCCTCTGCAGGTAACTTACGAATCACTGCGCACTATTTTTGATGGACTTCTTTTCCTTGGCAGTGTTGAATGATCTTTATCACCATCTGGCTCATCGGATCTCTTATCTAAGTCATGATCGGATGATGATTTCACTCCAGATTTCATGGGAGTCTATTTAAAATGATAAGAAATTATAAATAATATAATTATTTGGCCTGAAATTTATATAAACATGTTTGCTCCAAAAATAGCTTTGCGTTCTGATCAAATATAACCGGGGAGCATATTATAAATAAAAAGAAAAGTAACTTTTAATGTCTGTCACATGTAAATACTTATGGAAAAAATCGGAAGTGATATACAAGATGTGGATGAATACAGTCAGATGTAATGATCACTAGCAGTGCAACAGTTCCAAACATTAGAAGAAAAAGTTGTGATTGCACGTTTTATCTTTTCCCTCTAAAATAATTTTCTAAATAACCGTGACCTCAAAGTTATTACAGGGTTTATTTATCTTTATTCTAAGGACACATGTTTACTCAAATATGCCTATAAAACTAATGCTAGTGTGATTATTATAGTGAAATAATCTCATTGATAATGTCTGGGAAAATATCATGCAGGGTCAATGTCTGAGAGATTAAGAAACACCAGTCACAAACTAAAGGAAGAACACACATGTTTCCAAACTAACTCTGCACTGACCAGATAGCAACAGTTTTCACAACAATAACAGTAGTACAGTCTGGTAAAACTTGTCACTGTGTCCTGGATTTGTGGACTATACAATGGGTGTAAATAGCATTGCCAGAGAATCTTTCTGGAGACTGATAAGTGTAAATAGCATTGCCAGAAAATCTTTTTGGTGACTGACAAGTACGAGGGCCAGTCAATAAGTAAGCCGCACAGTTATGTAGGATGGCGGATAAATGTAGTTAGTGTTTTCTACAGGTGTCATTAGGTGACAGCAACATTGAACTTTATATTTCTGTTCGTCAGGTGGCGCTAGGTGTCTCATGCACATGCGCAGCGCATAAACAAAATGATGACTGTACTTACGGAGTGTATAACCAAACAGCAACGTGCTGTTGTGCGTTTTTTTTTGTGGGCAAAAGGACTGCCTGCAAAGGACATTCATATGGAAATGCTTCCGGTTTATGCTGACAAATGTTTGTCCCATAAAGCAGTGCATAGCTGGGTAGAAAACATCCTTCCTCGCCTTGTGTCCAAAAATTCAAGGTTATGCCATCAGCAGGGAAGGTTATGCTGACAGTGTTCTGGGATTATACAGCAGCAGCGTCTTTTCCTCATGTCTTGATTCACTGGGGTTTGCTTAGTTTTCTCATGACCTCTACATTTGTGGTTCTGTCATACCATTTTAACAAGAAACTGCAAATCACAGAAATATGCTTTTACTGAAGAGTTTTGACAATTTATTAGATTATTTAAATTTCTTCTTAATAGAGACATGATCAATTTGATTTTCTGTATTGTGGACTACCCATATAGCTTTCTGTATTTGTGTGTGTGGAAAAACACTTCCTCATATGATATACTGATTCACTGTGCAATAATTGGTGAATAATTCTCCATTTTCATTCATTACCAAGATGTGGATTTCCTTATGGTCTCTTCATAACTCTTATTATCCAATCTTATCCTGGCATTCAGGCCAACCAGCAAAATGTTAACTTTTCTTCATTTCTTTGATTACCTGTAATACTTTGAAGTTTCATGTAAAATTACTCCATAACTCATCCTTATCATTTGTTGGTGCAGCAGGTCAGTATGGTCAAATGGGTAAGAGGCACATTGTTAATAGGGAAAGCTAATCCACACACAAAATTCAGTCCATCACTACTATAAATAGTGTGTATGAACTACGCTTGAGTTCAAATCCAGCGAGCGCAAAGAAAAAAAAGAATGTGTTCGTGCATGACACTGGATAACATTCATGCTTACTATCTTTTTTTTTAATGGTTCCAAATGTTGTTATTATTATATAATTTACTTCTTCCCACTTTATTAGAGCTTCATTTGCCTCTTTGGATAGCATTAGGGCACCCCCTTAACCGTGAGGCGCATTTTCCCTCTGTATGGCCAGAGAACAGCAGTTTCACTCATCTTTTTCATAATCCATAAATGCTAATCTTTTTGTAATATGTAATTTTCCCTATCACTTGTACTGTCTTTCACAATTAATTCAGAGTTCTAGCATGCCAGATGCAAAATCTGAAGATTTTCCTACGTGAAAGGAGTAATTCAGTGATCCAGGCTCCTTATAGCTTTCTCTGCATCATGATTCATGTCTTCTAGGAGAAGAGCACGCTTTCTTCTTGGCTGGCTGAGTTATATTTCTGTACTTGTCCTTAGACTTGTTCATTGCTTATTTGATTTTGCAGCTAAAGCTTACTGTGAGATACAGTTAACCCTCATTAGCCACTTCTGATGAAGTGCAAGGTAGGTTACAGTGTTACCATTCTTTACTTCCTTAAGGGTTCCAGCAACATGCTGGTGCTCCAGAGCCACAATGATGGGAAGAAAGAATCCTGATTGAACCTGCATCTAACTACGATGCAACTTTGGCTCCTGAGAATCATCATCTAATGTACCTTGCCAGCAGGCGTAGGCGTTCACATCTTTCCGCGGATCTTGGTCCTTCATGCCATTGACTCAGTCTCCAGCATAATTTCTCTTGGTCTGCCTCTGTGCTGAGTTGAATTGAGTCAAGAACTGACATCACTGCACTCAGGACATTCCCATACGTGCTCAGTCCCCTCATTCAACAGCCAGTGAAGAGTCATACTACTAATCGTTTCCACCGCTATCTGATTAAATGTTCTCCTAGTCTTCCCTCTCAGTTTTGAGATTCTTCCAGAACCCCTGCCTGATCCCCCGCAATCTAATTTTTTCCACATATGGGTTCTCAATCTGTTCCTCCACTTTCTCCACCTGGTCCCACAAGCGCATGACCACCTCCCCCTTGTCCATAGGCAAGATACCACCAAGAGGTGCAGTCCCTGATAGCCTATCAGCCTGTTCAATCCACCGTACACCCGCATGGCCAGGGCAAAATATCCATACAATTCTCACAATTTGTGACCTCTGAAGCGATGAGAGCCATTCCACACAAAACAATCCTTTCTCAACCTTGCTAAGCATATTCTTTGAATCCGTAATGAACACAACGTGTGTTGCAGTAGTCTCCTCTAGCCACCAGAATGCCGCTGATACTGCCTCCACCTCCATTCTCATGCTGGAGGTCGTAGTCTCATACGCCAGGCTCTCCTTTTTCAAGACTCGCACATTAGCCTTTGCAATAAAGCCCCAGCCACTACGTCTGTTTCTCACCACTGACCCATCGGTGTAGATGACTATGTCACCTTGATGTGTGTTGCTCTGGATCAGCTGTTGCACTTCAAACTCAGTGCAGCCCACTGCCCATTCTCTGCACTCACGACCCAGTGTTATTATTACACCATATCCATTGCTGCATGCAGCAGGTGATCCCTGTCTGCGGCAACTCTCAGGTACCATTTGGCCTGAAGGACCCTATGCCTATCCGTCATTGTAGGTAGCGCCAGGATATGCCTCATGCAGATAATCGGTGTGTCCTTTGTGCACCCCAGTATTAACCACATGGCAGCATTCTGTATGCGCTCCAACCTTTCAAGCTGGCTTTTTGATACTGTCAGCAGCCCCAAATCATACTCAATGACAGAAATTATTAACTGCTGAAAGAGCCTGTACAGCATCCTCTGATCTACCCCGGTTGCTGCCATAGCCTCAATGCATTAAGTCCCCTACCAGCCTTCACCACCAAATCCTCCACATGATCCTTAAAAGACAAACACCAGTCAAATGTGATACCCAAGTACTTCAATTTACTCTCTCAACTAAGAGGACATCCATTCAACATAATACCTGGGACGTCTGCCTTGACAATCCGGTTATCCAGGGAGTACCACACAACCGATGCCTTGTCTGGGTTTAAAATGGCCCCTGCGTCCCTGCACCACTCCGTCACCTTGTCTACTGCCACCTGTACGTCTTTCGCCAAACTGGCCTGTCTCTGCCCTGTCTGTACACCAGCACATCATCTGCAAATGTCAAGATTCTACCCACACCTGGTGCCTCAATAGCTGCGATTTTGCTGGTGTAGGCATTAAAGAGCACTGGGGACAAGGCAGATTCCTGCGGCAACCCATGTGTAATAGTACAGGGGTCAGAAGTCCAGGCACCCATGCGCAGTGCAACCTTATGCTCATAAAGGACTGCCGCAACCAGGTCATGAGCTACCGCCACTGTCTCCTGTTTATCCTGGAAGCCCTCGCAGACACCAAATGCAAAAGTTGCAGCATTGGCCCAGGTGTCCTTTCCAGGCCGGAAGCTCCCGAGTCCTTGGGGAAGCAGATTCTGACTTTCCAAATGTTGCTGGAGCCTGCGTGCTACTATCTTTTCAAGGACTTTGCTATACGTGTTTTGCAGGGTTATGATTCGGTATCCATTAAGTCTGGAGTGGTCCTTACCTGGCTTTGGGAGTGGGACCAGGTAGCTATGCAGCCAATCGTGGGGTATTACCGCCGTATTGATGCTTAGGTTGAAACAAAGAGCCATCTCCTCCAAGTCCCTATCATTTATGTTCCTCATATGGGAGTACCTCACCCCATCTGGACCTGGCGCTGTGTCTATAGCCTGTTTCAGTACCCGTCTAATGTCCTCCACTTTAATCTCACAGTCCTCCTTCCTAGTGACCCGTGACAAGGCTTCTCTGACATTATCTCAAATAGCCCTATCTTGCTGATCAGTCCGTTTTAAAAATTGTGCGAGTAAAGCCTCACCCTTGTCCCTGTCAGTTGTCATAGGTCGGTTGTTATCATCATAAACGGTGCCATGCGTACCAGGCATCACCTGTCTCTTCATCTGCCGGTGCAGCCTCCAGAATTTTCCCAATGTCACATCCCCGCCGACTTCATTGATAAACTGTTCCCACTTAATCCTCTTTGTCTCTGCTGCCTGGAGTTTGAAGTCCTGCACCTTTATTTTTTAATACCTTTCAGCCTCTTCCAATTCTGTATCCACTGAATTGGTTGCTCTCCGCACCCTCTGCCAATTCCTTATGGCCACCGTGACAAGGTGACACCATGACCCTCTTTTCCCTCCATGAATTCTCGACCTCTGGTGTCCACCATGGTGGTTGGGTAAAGAGTCTTCTTGTTGGTTTAGATCTTCCCTCTGATCTTAGGCGCCCCAACAGCGAAGAGTGGTCGTGATCATAATTGAATGCCCTGCGAGCTCTTATAGCCCTAACTGTTCTGGACTAAGGTATCAGCACAGAACAGGGGAGGTGGTCACTTCCATGGTCTCCAAGGACGCTCCATTTTATATCTGATGCTGCCTCTTGGGATACAAGGTCTCCATCTCTCTCTCTCTCTCTGTCTGCCTCTTTCCCCACTGATCTTTCCAGCTGTCACTGTATTCTCCAAATAATGTTGTTTGTCTCTTTCTTATAGTTGTATATAATATTGCCTCTTCCAGGCAATTATTGTTAGTTACTATTACAGTTCAAAGTATTTGCAACATTCGTCTCAAGAACCATATCTCAGTTGCTTCCAAGCTTTTCTATATTTATTCCATGATTCACTGCCATAAAGCAAAACATATTCTATTTCAGAACACCCTCTCTTACATTCAGTGACAATGACTTATTGCATAAGATACTTTTCATTTTCTGGAATGCAGATTTTGCTTGACCTATTATGCTATCAATTTCTGTCGTGCATCTTCCATCTGATGTTATAACAGCTCCTACTATTAATTCTAGTGCACTGGACTGATTTCTGCACGTGGATTAGCTTTCCTTATTACCAATGTGCCAGCTCCGTGACAAAGGGGTTATGGACAAGGTTCATAATCCCGCATACCCGCGTTCGAAACACAGCTATGCGCCATTTGGCAGCAAACCACGTTACATTGGTTTTTTGTGAAATAGTATGGGTGCCGGTCATTCAGAAAGCAATGGCACACCACTGAATGTAAACTTGCCAAGAGATCACAACAGCAAAAAATGCTGGTGTTGACTGAAAACGTCCTTTAAAGGACATGCAGCTAACTTAAATTACCAGTGTCCCTTGCCATCAGGCGAACCTAATCTGTCTTAAGAGGTACTTGTAATTTATGTCCCCAAGTCAAGGACGAGAAGTCAACATTTTAGTCCAACTGACCGAAGTAGGGTTGAACTTGATACCTCGGCATCAGCACTCCAAATATTTAAGAACAAGAACTCTTGTCCATGTGGACATGCTGGCCTTCAAGCATTATTTTACATACAAGAATATTCTCCAAAGAAACAATAACTCCCACACAATACAACCTTTGTCAGAGAATTATAGTTGATGTGAGTCTGATCAGTTCTAGATTCAGGTGAACCAATGGAGCTGTCTGTAACATCCAGATCTGACGCCACAGCCTAGTCAAATTGAGACAATCATGTCTATATGTAAGAGGCATGTTGCATCATAAACTTCAGTATATAGATGGAGGGCAATACAGTATATGTATACAGTTCACCTATACTTAAGCTGTTAAATGAACTGCAAAACAAAGCAAATTGCAGCAGGGCACTGATAAGTGTTGTTGTAAGAAACTTAACACATAAAACTTACAAGTTTCAACTAAATCGACAAAATGACCCCTTATTACGCACCATGTAATACAAACAATAATGAGCAAGAATGCGGGGACTTCTACGAAGACATCCATGATGTGCTAAATAAAACAGATCAGCAGGACAACATCATAGTTATGGGAGACTTCAATGCAAGACTAGGACACAACAGAGTGGGCATAGAAAAACATCTTGGAGCATTTGGAGACCAACATAATGAAAGAAATGATAACAGAAGTAGACTGATAGAGCTATGCAACCAACACGACCTCTATATAACAAATACATTCTATAAACACAAAGACTCACAAATATACACCTGGTATAAATGGAACAATCTAGATACTAAAAGCCAAATTGATTTTATATTAACAAGAAATAACAGAAAGAGAAATATATTAGATGCAAGGGCAGTGCCCAACTTAGGTATAAACACAGACCACAAAGCAGTCGTTGCCACAATAAGAACCATCAGTAGAAGAAAGCAAAGACCAGGAAAATACATGCCATGCGAATCAGTAAACTTAAAAAACCTCAAAGACGAGGCAGTGAGGGAAAATTATGAAAAAGAGCTAACTGAAATCTTTGTAAAATTACCTATAGAAAGAAAGACAGTGGAAGAAGAATGGGAGATATTCAAATCAAGCAATTTAAATACTGCAAAGATAACATGTGGAAACATGAAAAAATGTAAAACAGAACGAAAATAACAAGTTGGTGGAATGCAGAGGTAAAGAAAGCTGTAAAAGACAAAAAGGAAAAATATAAAAAGTGGTCGAAGAGCAAACAGGAATGCGATTACATAGAATATAGAATAGCGAGAAGACATGTGAATAGAATAGTAAAGAGAGAAAAACAAAAAGACTGGGAGGAGTATGGAGAAACTCTAAATAAAAACTACAAGGAGGCAACTAGAAACTTCTATAAAAAGATAAGTGCAATGAGAACCAGAGGAGAACCCTTTGACCCAACTGAAATAATTAACAACGAAAATGGAGAACCAATAAGTGAACAAAAACAAATCCTAATAAGATGGAAACAGTACTTCGAACAACTTCTCAACATCCCATCAGATGTCACAGGAATTCAAGAAACCGACACAGATGCCACCGAAGAACTAGAACCAGACATACTGAAAGAAGAAATTATAGAAGCCATCAGATTAGCCCCATTGAACAAATCACCAGGACAAGATGAAATACCAAATGAACTAATTAAAGCAGCAAGAGAAGTAGGAACAGCATGGCTACATAGACTATTCAACCATGTTTGGGTAGAACAACAGACACCACGAGACTGGGGAAACGCCATAATTATCCCAATTTGGAAAAACAAAGGCAGCAAAAGAGACTGCACACAATACAGAGGCATTTCACTGTTGAGTCATACTGGGAAAATATTTTGCAAAATTCTTGAGAAAAGATTACGAACTATTATAGAACCCCAGCTAAGCGAAACACAACTTGGATTTAGGAAAAACAAAGGATGCACAGATGCCATTTTTGCTCTTAGACAACTTATAGAAAAATCAATCGAATTCAATGAAACACTCCACTTAGCCTTTGTCTACCAAGAAAAGGCATTTGATAGAGTAGATAGAAACAAGTTGTGGGAAATCCTTAAACAATATGGAGTGAGTACACATCTAACAAACCTATGTAGAAGCTTATACAACAACAGTGAATGCATAGTGAGAGCAACTGGAGGACACTCAGAACCCTTCACCATAAGATCCGGAGTACGACAAGGTTGTGTCCTGTCCCCTCTCTTGTTTATAACATATACAGACAACATATGTAAAGAAACCAGCAAAACAGAGACCGCAAGAACACCGCATGACGAGAACACAGAAGAAGAACCATCTGCAAATCTAACCATTAAAGAACTCCTGTTTGTGGACAACCAAGCACTAATAGCAAAATCAGAAGCTGAATTACAAGACCACATGAATAGTCTAAACGAAATGTGTAGGGAACATAACATGAAAATTAGCACAAGTAAAACAGAGGTATTGACTATAACTAAAGAAGAAAAAGCAACAACGATTCACCTAAACGAACATCCCTTGAAACAAGTAAAGAGTTTCAAGTACCTAGGAAGTATAATATCATCAAATGGCAAATCAGAAGACGAGATCGAAAATAGATGCAATAAGGCAAACCAACTCATTGGACAAATGGCACCAATACTAAAGAACAAACATGTATCAATAACTACTAAGAAAGCACTTTACAACACAATCTTCCTACCAACTCTATGTTACCAATGCCAAATCTGGACAATGACAGAAAAAGAGAAAAGAAAAATCACAACAACAGAAATGAGATTCCTGAGAAGAATACACAACGTATCAAGAAGAGATAAGAAATGAAGAAATCAGGACTAAAGTGGGGGTTATAGCTGCACTAGATTTTATTAGAAGGCAGCAAGTCAAATGGTTTGGCCATGAAAGTAGGTTACCAACTAACAGTATACCACAACAAGCAATATGTACAGACCAGAGGGAAGCAGAGGAAGAGGCCAACCACGTAAACGATGGACGCAGGGAATAACAGAGTCCATGGGAATATCGATACATGAAGCCCATATGCGGGCACTCTCCCGCTGTTTATACTTCACCTCGACAGGTGCAAGAGTACAAGAGGAACAAGATGAGATGAGATGATGACTACAAGAGAGTAACAGTTGCTGATTCACATAGATCCATAACATTCTTTTTCAAAGGTTTCCATTACAGAGCACCATGACTCAGTTATCAAAGTTGGGTGGGCATGAGTCAAGCGAGGGGAACAGATATTTTGTGCATGTGAGAACAGTGATGTAAAAAATGAGACAAGCGAGAGGAACAAATATTTTGTGCATGTGAGAACAGTGATGTAAAAAATGAGACAAGCAAGGGGAACAGATATTTTGTGCATGTGAGAACAGTGATGTAAAAAATGAGACAAGCAAGGGGAACAGATATTTTTCGGCATGTGAGAACAGTGATGTAAAAAATGAAACCTAAGAAATAGTTCTGTAAGTACAGGACCCTTGTCCATGTCTTGAGACCCCCTGGGTACATGTGCTAGTCCTATATTTTTATTGACACACCAGCACCTGTTGGGTGATATGGTCAATATCGCACCAGCACCTGTTGGGAGATGTAGTCAATATCACAGCAGCACTTTTTGGGAGATGTGGTCAATATCACAGCAGCACTTGTTGGGCGATGTGGTCAATATCACACCAGCACTTGTTGGGCGATGTGGTCAATATCACACCAGCACTCTTTGGGAGATGTGGTCAATATCACAGCAGCACTTTTTGGGAGATGTGGTCAATATCACAGCAGCACTTGTTGGGCGATGTGGTCAATATCACACCAGCACTTGTTGGGCGATGTGGTCAATATAATGCCAGCACTTGTTGGGCAGTGTGGTCAATATCACACCAGCACTTGTTGGGCGATGTGGTCAATATCACACCAGCACTTGTTGGGAGAAGTGGTCAATATCACACCAGCACTTGTTGGGAGATGTGGTCAATATCACACCAGCACTTGTTGGGAGAAGTGGTCAATATCACACCAGCACTTGTTGGGAGATGTGGTCAATATCACACCAGCACTTGTTGGGAGATGTGGTCAATATCACACCAGCACTTGTTGGGAGAAGTGGTCAATATCACACCAGCACTTGTTGGGAGAAGTGGTCAATATCACACCAGCACTTGTTGGGAGATGTGGTCAATATCATACCAGCACTTGTTGGGAGATGTGGTCAATATCACACCGGCACTTGTTGCGTGATGTGGTTAATATCACACCGGCACTTGTTGGGTGGTATGGTCAATATATCATCAGATCCTGTTGGGGGGTGTGGTCAATATCATACCAGCACTTGTTGGTGGCGTGGTCAATATCACACCAGCACTTGTTGGGAGATGTGGTCAATACCACACCAGCACTTGTTGGGTGATGTGGTCAATATCACACCAGCACTTGTTGGGTGATGTGGTCAATATCACATCAGCACTTGTTGGGTGATGTGGTCAATATCATACTCAAATAAAGGTTTCAGCAGAGCAGGAAAGAAATATTCCAACATGATGTCTTTCCTTCTATTTTCATTTATATTTCCCCAATTTAAATGAATATCGCAAACGTAAATTCACTTGTTTATTTTAGTGATTTATTGATCACATAAATTTGTGTAGAAAAGATTGGGCTTTTCAATTTAACAGATACCTAGTAAACTTGTTCTACTGTTTTGTAAGGTGTAAAAGCCAAAATTTAATTTCCATTTAACATGCTGTGCATCTGATGCAGCCATTTCTATTGACCTACTTCACTTAAAAAAACATCATTTAAATTCAGCCCATGTGAATGTTTGGCAGTGAATACCATATTTTAGTGTGAATATTTGAGATAAACATGAATGTTACTATTAATACGGCACATGTTTTCAGTATTGTCAACGCAAGTGTTTAATTATTTATTTGAAGCTGAAATGTTACATTGGGGTAGAAACATGGAGACTATTTTGAAGCCAATACAAAAAATCTATTTCTGTTTCTTGTAAAATGACCACATGCTTTTGAAAATCAAAATACATTATTTTATAAGATGATTATGTGATTAGTCCTCACAGATACTTGCAACTACAGTCCTAAACACCCACTTGCAACTGCAGTTCCACACACCTGCCCATGTAACACCAGCCATGTCAGGCCTGCATTAATAGGATGTGTGGTACATTTTAATAAAATTACTTAAAGTCTTAAAAGTCAAAAAGGTTGACTTCATTGCACTGGGCTTTATCTCATATGGTTCAGTCTCTTTTCGCAGGGTGGCCTGTCAAAAGCGTCACACAAAGCACAAACTCCATAGCTCCAGTGACGACCCCTAGAAGTCTCAGAGAAAAATTCACTCATGAACCGAAAGATTTAGACCGGACTTCAACCCACAACCTTCGTAGTGAGAAGCAGATGGCTTGACCACTTCACCATGGAGACTCTGCTGTCTTATTATAACACACCTCAATTTCATCCGTGTACCAATGGCTAATTTCACAGCCACTTCAGAACCCACTCCCACATGAACTTCTGCTCCACCATCATCACATACACCATCAACAACACCAACTAGAGAAGCAGATAATCCTACAGATACAAGTGAGCTGTAATTAATTAACTTAATTCCATAATCAACACTGCTATTTTAATTAGGTCAGATTACATAATATCAGGAATGTAACTATACCTTCAGCTTCTTTTCATCATCTTGCAAATAATTATACACTGTTAATGTGGATTTATGGTGGGTCCTTCACCTCAAAACAATGTGTGCGAATCTTGCACATTTCTATTTCCATCTAATTTTATGCCTGGGAAGTATGAATACTTTATGAATGAAGAAGCTAACAATCAATGAAGTATAGCACATATTATGTGTGTGAGACAAGTGGGGTAACACAAACAGGCAAAAATGTAGTTTTACATACATTTTACATTTGAATGACTATTTTTGTGCCCATAAAGTATTGATAAATATGAAACATTCCAGGAAGACATGAGCAAATATAGAAATATTTATATTTTCAGTTAGTGATTGCCCACTGAAACTGTAGAGATGTGGTGTTATAGGAGAATAGTGAGAACGCTATGAACAGATAAGAAGTGTAATAAAGATATCTAGAAAGAAGTCAACTTTCAAAGGGAACAGAAGAAAACAATTCACACTCAGAATCAAATAATGGCAGATGATCCAATAGTAGATGTATAAGCAACTCTGAATATTTATTAATGAAACAATCATTTGTGCTAAGATTTTAAAATGTTATATTTACTGTATTTGAAGGTGGATATTCAAAAACATCAGCTGCAGGCTTGGGCGGTTCTTTCATTTTGCTCTAAAATATAAAATAAATTAATAAAACATGAATTTGTCACACAGTACACAGTAAATTTATCAACACATTGACAACCAGGAGCCACAGAAATTGGACATCACTTTCTATCTACTGGAGCAAAACAACACATAGATTACCATTCTAATCTTCTTCTTCAGTGTTCCGAGCCATTGAGGTTCTTTGCTGCAGATACAATCTGTCTCCATTCATCTCTCTGGTTGACCTTCTCTTGCCAGTCGTTGATTCCAAGTGCTTGTAGATCTGTATATATATATTATCTCTCCACCATCTTCTTGGTCTACCTCGGGGTCTACGGTCATTTATTTCCTGAGTGTAAGCGAGTTTTGTTTCCCTATTATCTTCCATTCTTTCTATATGCCCCAGCCATTGTAGTCTATTAGCCTTCATGATACCAGTGATTAGCGGGGACTTAAACAGATCATAAATGTCTTTGTTACTTCTTCTTTTCCACTCTCCACTTTGTGTATCCCTAATGGGTCCAAAGATGCGTCTTAAAATTTTGTTCTCAAAGGTTTGTAACAAGGCTTCATCTCCTTTCGTTGTACTCCAGGTTTCAGAACCATACAGCACAACTGGTCTGATCAGTGTTTTGTATATTGTGATTTTGGTGTTATGAGATAGCGCATTTGATTTTAGTAGATGTTGTAGTGCATAGTATATCTTATTTCCAGAGTTGATTCTAGTTTGTATTTCTTCCCTTATGATGTTGGAGCAGTTGAAGATTGTACCCAGGTATTTGTATGTTTCCGTTCTTTTAATGGTCATATTATCTATGTGTATGTGGCCAGAGTTTTTAGCCATTCCGTCTCTTGAAATTACCATATATTCTGTCTTATCTTGGTTGATAACCAGCCCCATCTGTTGGGCTTTTTCCTTTAAGTGAGTCAATATTTCCAATGTCTTTTGTTCACTTTGCCCTATAATATCTATATCATCTGCATAACCAAGCAGCTTGGATGTTCCTCCAATATCACATTCCTCCTTTACCTTCCTTACAACTTTCTCTAGAGCCAGATTGAAGAGTAGCGGCGATAGTGCATCACCCTGTTTCAAGCCAGATGTTATTTGGAAAGGGTCTGATTTCCTGCCTTTATATGTTACTATATTATAAGTATTTTCCATGCATAGTCTGGTCATGTTGATTAACTTCCTTGGTATTCCAAATTCCTGCATAGCATTCCATAGACTATTCCTATGAACACTATCATAAGCCTTTTTAAAATCCACAAAAATGTTATGGAGATCTCTTTTATATTCCCAATTTTTCTCTGCTATTTGTCGTAAGATAAATATCTGATCTATTGTTGATCTGTTTTGTCTAAAACCTGCCTGGTAGTCACCGAATATGTCTTCTGAATATGGTTTTAGTCTATTTAGTAATACTGCGGATAGTATCTTATAGCTTGTGGACAGTAGTGATATTCCTCTATAATTTTCACATTGGAACTTGTCTCCTTTCTTAAAGATAGGTATCAATAATGACTCTTTCCAGTCATGGGGTAATTCTTCTGTCCTCCAGATCTTTATTATTAGTTCGCATAGCTTTAGATGTAATGCATGGCCACCTGCCTTTATAAATTCAGCAGCAATTCCATCAGTCCCAGTTGCCTTATTGTTTTTAAGTCGTGTGATTACATATAGGATTTCTTCAAAAATAGGTTCTTCAATTTATGGTTCACATGTTAGAACCTCTTCCTGTGGGAAAGTGTTACTTGGAGCTTCACAATTTAGTAATTCAACAAAATATTCTTTCCATGCATTGCACATTTCCTCATTAGTATTTATCATATTCCCATTGTTGTCTTTTAAACCATATGTGTTTTGTTGGTGCCCTCGTTTCATTGACTTCAGTTCTTTAAAAAATCTTTCTGGATTCAATTTTTCTGGTGATTAGTTTCCATATCTTTGATTATATTACTCATATATTCTCGCTTCTGCTGTCGGACTATTTTTGTAGCCTCTTTACATTCATTTCTATAACGCTCTTCCTTTTGGATGTTGTTGATGTCATTTAACCATAAATGTCTGGCATTCTTTTTCCTAATGACTGCTTCTTCACATTTTTGATTGAACCATCTGTTCTTTCTATGCGTGGTTAACACACCGAGATATTCTTCTGCGGTAGATTGAATTGTATTCTTTATGTTCAACCAAGTTTGGTCAACGCTTTCCTCCAAAGGGTTTTGCAGAGTTTCAAGTTTACATTTTATTTCATCTGTAAATTTCTCTTTGACTGTAATTTCTTGTAGTTTGTCTCTGTTATATGTTGGGTGTAATCTTTGTAATTTAGTATAGAAAGCTCTCTTAAGTTTTATTTTAAATTTTGCTCCAACGAGGAATAGTTATAAAATGAAGCAAAAACAAGTGGTAGCTGGCTAAAATCTAATCTACTTTTTGAAACACCACAGCAAATAACCTTTCATGCTCTGAACAAATGAGAGAGTTTACATCATGTTATTTGATGAGTTTTTTCACTAATGTCATGAAATGGCTGGTGCCGCATCATCCTCACTTATAACACATCTTGATAGCACATTATTATTAATTTATTTTTATGAATGGCAACTACGCTGATTCATAACTATGACATCTGCGTTATTGAGAAGCCAACTATTTCCAATGATGTTGGTGCCAGCATAGATAAATCTTTTCACATATCATAAGAAGCTAATGGCAACGCAAAATATGCAGAATTATGATAACATGCATAGAGAATGAAAATGGCTCTATGTAGGAGCCGTAGTTGTACCCATATCAATGCCCAATTACATCCTCAGTACTAGACCTATCTACCTGACAAGTGGGTGGCCCAATTTCAAACCTATCAGGATCTTTCCACAAATTTTCTACTTTCTTATAAACCAAACTTTATTGAGACTGTTGGCAAGATGGTGTATAGGGAACTCTCACATTCTTCTACAGCTACAAAACTTTCACTAAAACCACCCAGATTTCTTTCTTAGCTACTGAACAGGTTAGGAAATTCTTCCAAAAGATTGTAGATAGTAAGACATTGTTAGAAACCACCAAACTGGTAAACATTTTTATTTATTTTTATAAACTGACTAGCTGACCCGGCCCGGCTTCGCCCAGGCCCTGGAGGGGATCTATCTATCTATCAGTCTGTCTGTCTGCTTGTTTGTCTGTCTGTCTGGCTGACCCGGCCCGGCTTCACCCAGTCCCTGGTGGGGAGCATCTCATTTAATTCATATAAGTAGTCATATAAGCTCTCCCGTTCCCGACTATCTGTCTGTCTGTCTGTCTGACCCGGCTTCACCCAGTCCCTGGTGGGGAGCATCTCATTTTATTCATATACGTAGTCATATAAGCTCTCCCGTTCCCGACTATCTGTTTGTCTGTCTATCTGTCTGTCTGTCTGTCCCGGCTTCACCCAATCCCTGGTGGGGAGCATCTCATTTTATTCATATACGTAGTCATATAAGCTCTCCCGTTCCCGACTATCTGTTTGTCTGTCTATCTGTCTGTCTGTCTGTCCCGGCTTCACCCAATCCCTGGTGGGGAGCATCTCATTTAATTCATATACGTAGTCATATAAGCTCTCCCGTTCCCGACTGTCTGTTTATCTGTCTGTCTGTCTGACCCGGCCCGGCTTCACCCAGTCCCTGGTGGGGAGCATGTCATTTAATTCATTCATATAAGTAGTCAAATAAGCTTCCGTTCCCGACTATCTGTCTGTCTGTCTATCTATCTGACCCGGCGTGGTTTCGCCTGTAAACAGTAACTTAAAAGAATGTCCTTCCACACACCATTCATTATTTTTAATGAAAACTGTTTTTATTCACCGACATGACAGTTGATAAGTTTTGTAAGCAGAAATAGATGGGTTACAATGTTATGCATTATGCATTATTTTTATGCAAACTTTGAAAATGCCTTAAAGATTATATCATTATTTATTATAACTCATATGCCTAAAAATAACTATAGACAAAGAGTTTAATAATAGTGCAAGTAAGTCCAACAATATGACTATAAAGTATATAGAAATGTTATTAAAAGTTATGCCCCTTGAAATAACTTTTCTAGAGTGAAGTCCCCCTGCTATATAGACATTATATAATGAAAATGAAAAAGTAACTGTTATTAAATAAGTCGAAGATTTTACACTAAGAAACTATTATAATCGGTTGCACAGGAATGAAAGGAAGACGTGTAGAAAATTTCATCTCAATCGGATGTACCGTTATCGAACGCATCCAATACATAAATCCCCACAAACACACAAACAAAGCCACATTCTGTTTTATAGATATAGATGTGCAAAAAAAATATTTAAAAATGTGAAGATATCAGTGTGTGTTCTTTGGTTATTTCAAATCATAATTGTATTTACTACATTAAAACTGTCAAGAAAAAGGCATTCATAGAATATAACATAACACTTTGCGATAAGCTGACAATCTGACATCATTTATTTACATACTTATTTTTCCCACCTTGTCATCTTTCAATAATTCTAACATCTACAAAAAAGTAAGCATATTTTAATATATTCAGTTAATAAAACAATACTTTCAGTTATCTTTACACTTGTATATCATTCCACTGTTCATCATCAGAAATAGTTGAACATCAAGAGAGATATCAGGGTTTCCGTAACATTTGACCCACTTAATTGAATCTTTATATCATGAAAAAGAAGCAGTTGTCAGAGTAACTGATGATACATCAAACTAGTTTGAAGTGCGAAGGGGGTAAGACAGGGCTGCATACTTTCCCCATGCCTATTCAACATCTATGCCAACGGAGCAGTCAGACTTGTGCAGAGTTACAATCACATTGAGCCGGGAGTGCAGGAAGTGGCCAGTATGGGCCACGGAAGTGGAAATCCAGCAACTAATTCAGGATAATGCTCGCCCGGGTGACGTGATTATCTACACAGATGGTTCAGTGTTGAGAGGTAGTAGAAGTGCCTGGGGTTTCTTGGCAAAGGCTAATGGTTGACGTTTGGTGAAGGAGAGCCTGGCGTATGATACCATAACATCTAGCTTAAGAATGGAGGTGGAGGCAGTCAGTGCAGCTTTCTGCTAGATGGAGAATACGATACACACGCACATCGTGATTGTAACTGACTCAGAAAGCATGCTGAGTAGGGTGAGGACAGGCAAGCTTCGTGCCGAGTGGCTTGCTTCGCTTCGGAAGTCACGGGTGGCAAGCATCGTCTGGATATTTTCTCCGAGGCATGCTGGTGTGCTGGGGAATGAACAGGCAGACAGATTGGCTGGCTCTGCAAAATTGGTGGAGTATTGATGCATGGCCTTGTGATGCATGATAAGGAAGACGTGGTTGCAGCCTTGTGGGAGCATTTGTACACCTCAGAGGAGCAAATGGATCACTATGGTCTGGCAAGAATGCGACAGTGTGGAGTGACGAGGGGATCTGGCCGATGCTCGTCGCTTAGAGGAAAGGCGAGACGCACATATAATCAGATTGCTACTGGTACTATTGGGGTTGGAACTCTTCGCTGGCTTCTGAGGATGGGGACGGAGCGCTTATGGGAATGCCCCGAATGCTGTGATGTCGGTTCCTAAATCAATCAATCAATCAATCAACATCTAATGTAAAAATGTAATGAGAAATGTCAAAAATGATGAATTTTGATCCATTCATAAGTGGTGGAAATCCAATTGCAGATCTCAGATATGCAGATGATACAGTACTCTTATCAAATAGAGCTAAGGGGTGAGAAGAGTTGATTCTGTCTATCAAGGGACACAGTGAGAATTAAAATCTCTTCCTGAATTGAAAATAAAAAATGTCCATGGACACAAATACATGCCAACCAATCATCACATCAAGAACAAAGAAAATGTCACAAACTGTCAATATCTTGGCTCTATAGTAAATAACAATTGGCAGCTGTTAAAAAGAAGACACATGTAGACTGGTCATAGCAATGTATATGAATGTAGGTTTGGACGATGTCACTTTAACAAAAACAGAAAATGAAGACTTGTGAGATTAAATGTAGCAGACAAATTCGACAATGTTTAAAGTTGGTAAAACAAAGTTATGAAGCTTAAATTATAGACATGATTATAGTTAGAAAACGTGAACATAAACTCACTACAGCATGTTTTAAATTTGTTAGCTAAAGAATTAAAGTTCTAATGACTATCATGTACAATTTTATTTTTATAACAGAAGTAATATTCCTTACCAGTGTATCTTTAGCAATAACTTGACACTTCAGCTGTAATTTCCCGCTCTTTATTTTGTCCAAGGTGAACCACTCTGGTATGCCCTGAAACATGAACGTGCAGTCTTTAACCCATGTTTCGAAAGACGTGTTAAAGAAAAAAAAATATCTGAAGCCAACCTTTTATCAACTATAAACATGTCTGCAAATGGAATTCTGCTGTGCAATTATTATACAGGTACTCATTTAACTGTGAACTAGCAGTACATTATCTCATAACAACTTATGTTATAGTCACAGTTCTGAGCAATGATTTACATTTGAGAAAGACTTCTCCACAAAAAGAATACTACAAACAAGAGAAAGACTCATTGCTGCTTCTGTGAATAATAGTAGCAATAATAATAATCATCATCACCATTATGATCATTCTTGTCATCATCTTCATTAAGTTGCGATGAGCTCTCATTCTTTAGCACTATTTAACAATTTATGTGCTGACATCTTGTCATGTCATGCTGCATGACTACACACTTTCTTCAACCAATTGCTGTTTTCTGTCTCATTTCTCATTAACTTACAAGTTGTTACAATATGTACTCATAAAACCATACAAGTTGATGGGGATTATGTTGAATAATACTGATGTTTACATGACATATCCATCTATATTGTGTATAAACTTCATGCTTTTTGAATAAACAGCTACTGAGAAAAATGATGTTGTGCATTACATTCTGAATGCCCCTCGTGAATGCGCGAGTGAGTGTGTGCGTACGTGCGTGTCTGTCTGTGTCTGATTGATAGAGAGAGAGAGAGAGAGAGAGAGAGAGAGAGAGAGAGAGAGAGAGAGAGAGAGAGAGAGAGAGAGAGAGAGAGAGAGAGAGAGAGAGAGACATACTGATTCTCTGCACATGCATTGTGTCCACTTTTGCTCATTACCTCATCATAATCAAGTGCTGTGCCGGCTGGCGTAGGCGTTCATGGCTCTCCACAGATCTTGATCTTTGGTGTTCTGGATCAACTCTGCTGATGATATTCCTCCATGCCACCGTCTCAATCAGTCCAGCATCATTTCTCTTGGTCTGCCTCTGCCTCTCTTCCAGTTGTCACGATGTTCTCCAATGCCTCTCTTCTCATCATATGACCAAAGAAAGCTGTTTGTCTCTTTCTTATTGTTGTATATAGTGTTCTAGTTTCATTAGCCTCTTTCAGGCAATTGTTGTTAGTTACCCTGGCAGTCCAAGGAATTCGCAACATTCGTCTTAAAAACCACATCTCTGTTGTAAGTTCTTCCTAATTTGTTCATTTACATTCCAAGATTCACTGCCATACAGCAAAACTGGTTCTATATGGCATTTTAGCACTCTCTTTCTTACATTCATTGATAGGGACTTATTGCATACGATACTCTTCATTTTATGAAATGCGGCTTTTGCCTGCCCTATTCTGCTCTTAATCTCTTCCCCTTCTATTTCTATGTCACATTTTGGTGTCCCCATTTTCTTTGATATCACCATTGTTACTGTTTTCTTGATATTCAAGGAGAGTCCTTTCTGTGCACTCTCTGATACTACAATGTCCAATAACTGTTGTAGGTCTGTTGCATTATCTGCCACCAATACTGTGTCATCTGCATAGCTTATACTGTTTATATTATATCCTCCAATTAGTATTCCTAGCTTCTCTTTGATCTCTCTCATTATTACTTCGCTATATTGGGAGAAGAGATCGCTTGACAAGACACACACCTGTCGTACTCCTAGCTTTATCTGTTCGTAACTACCGTTTTTGTTTCCCATTTTAATTGCTGCTAGTTGGTTCCAGTATATATTCTTTATTATTCTTAAATCTGTCCCATCAATGTTGATATCTTCCAACATTTTAATCAGCTCATCATGTTTTACTTTATCAAATGCCTTAGTATAATCAATCAATCAATCAATCATGTGCCATGCTGGAAAGCGTGGGCGGTCATGATTCGCCATTTCACTCGATCACCAGAGTCATGGATCAGCTCAGTGTTCCTGTCTCGTCCATGCCATGTGGCCAAGCCATCCAGGTATTTTCCTCTCGGTCTTCCTCTTGGTCTGTTCCCTTCGATCTTGCCAGCTGTCACTAAGTTCTCCAGTCCATTTCTTCTCATAACATGTCAAAAAAATTTTGACTGTCTACGTCTAATTTCTCTAATCAATCTACGATTTTCATTTGTCTCTTGTAGTACTTGGTCATTGGTTTTTCTATCTGTCCATGGTATTCTTTGCATTTTCCTCAGAAACCACATTTCTGCAGCCATCAGATGTTTTTCAGCTTGACTGCACATTGTCCAAGTTTCACATCCATACAAAAGAACAGGCTCTATGTATCCCCTCAACACTCTTTTTCTCGTTTCAATTGACATCATTTTATTGGTCAGAATGTTTTTCATCTTGCTAAAGGCTACTTTCGCAATGGCGATTCTTGTTCTAATCTCTTCAAGGCATCTGCCATCAGATGTTATGACTGTTCCGAGATAATTGAACCGATTCACTTGTTGAAGAATATTCCCATTTACTTGTATATTACATTGTATAATCTATGAACCATAAATATATGTCTTTCTGTTTCTCTATTGACCTTTCTATTAGTGTTTGTAATATATATATTGCATTGTTTGTACCCTTTCCTTCCATAAAACCATACTGTTCTTCACTAATTTCCATTTTTATTTTCATTTTTGTTCTTCTCATTATAATTCTGAGTAGAAGCTTAGTGACATGGTTTATGAGGTTAATTGTACAAAAATCTTCACATTCAATTGCTCCTGGTCTCTTTGGTATTGCTATAAATACAGATTTTAGCATACCGCTCGGTAAATATCCACTGTTGTAATATCATTCAGCATTTTGGTTAATATATCTACCCCAAATTCTCCCAATACTTCTAATTCTTCGAATGTGATTTCATCTGGCCCAGCTGTTTTTCCTTTCTTCATATGTTTCATAGCGTCAGCGACTTCTTCCTTTAGAATAGGTGGGCCTTCTAAGTTACTTTCTTCCCTTTCTCCATTATATAATTCTCTTATATACTCATTCCACCTCTTCATTATAGCACCTTCCTCCAATAATATCTTTCCTGTTTTTGATTTCAAACATCCTGTATTTATTCTTATTTTTCTTCCTATGAGCTCACTGATTTGCCTGGGCATACTTTTTTGATCTTTAATGGAATTTAATTCAAATTTCTTTGTATTGCTCGTTTAACCAACTTTCTTTTGCCTTCACACATTTATCTCTTATTTCTTTATTTATCTTAGCATACTCTTGTTTGTCATTTTTATTATGTTTCCTTTTGTCCATCAACATTAAGATTTCTTCATTCATCCATTTTTTCTTAGCTGTTTGGCTTCTCTCCAGTAATATTTCTTTGCTAACTATCGCCACCGGGCACCGATGATACGCCGAAGGAAGTCCGGGTGTGCATGCACGAACTCCGTTGCACTATTAGCCACCGGATGCTGATGCATATGCTGGGGGGAGGATTTGAGCACCTATGGACATGTCCGGAGTGCAATGAAGATACCCCAACTGATAACTGATTTCTTTGCTAGTTTGATGAATGGATCCCTTAACATTTCCCATTGTTCATTTATACTCTGTATTTTAGCTATTGCATTGTACCTATTTTTCACAGTCACTATGTATTGTTCTTGAATTTCGTTATCTACTTTCAGAACCTCTTTATTAAGTCTCAAGTTCTTAACCATTTTTTCCACTCTCTTTAATCTTACTTTTATTTGTCCACATAGTGGTATATGATCACTATTACCGTCAGCACCAGGCATTGTCTTTACATTAATTAATGCATTTCTAAATCTTTTATTAATAAGTATGTAGTCAATTTGGTTGCGTATTTTCATATCAGGGCTTTTCCATGTGTATAGTCGTCTTTTATGGCGTTTAAACCATGTGTTTCCAATTATCATATAATTAATATTTGCCCATTCTATTACTTTCTCTCCTCGTTCATTTCTTGTAAACCGTAATTCCCCACTATATCCTCTATTTTTCCCTTTTCTACTTTTGCATTAAAATCTCCCAGTATTATTTTTATTTCTTGTGATCCAATTTGAGCTATTGCCATTTCTATTTCATCGTAAAAGTGTTGTATTTCTTCATCACTACTGCTTGTTGTTTGTGCACATACTTGTAATTACTCATTGCTCATTACCTAAAGTCTATATTTCCCATGATCTGTTCATCTTGGTTTAGACTTGTTCATGATTAGTCAGATTGCACAGATAAAGTTTTCTATAGGCTGTAGAACTATGGGATCCCACATAAAATCATGAACTTAATAAGGGTAATAAATGAATAAATGAAATGTAAAGTTCTTCATGAGGAAAACTGCATTTGAAATAAAAACAGGAGTGCGACAGGCATGTATTGTCAACATTATTATTTTTACTGACTATAGACTGGGTTATGAAGACAATCACTACCACCAGAAATGGAACTGAATGGACAAAGCAGATTGATGATTTGGACTTCACTGACAACACTGCAGTCCTGTCACACACGTAATCAAATGCAGGATAAACTAATCATGCTTAATTAGTGTGATGGGGTCACAACACCATTTTTGGGAAGTAATGTGGACAAAAATGAGGGAACAGATCCTAACATAAGAATACAAAAGACGATAGGAGATTTCATAGCAATAGGAAACTTGTGGAAGTAAAATAAATTTAACCATAGCACAACAATTAGAATTTTTTACTCCAATAAGGATGATCTGTCGACTAACTAACTAACAGAAGTATTTGATAGAATCAATTGCCTCACACAACTAACTAATCACCTCTTAATTATCATCATCGTTTATTTTTGTATCATGATTCTTACTGAATATTCACAGCTTATCTCTATATCTGGAGGTCACTTCACCGACTATCATCTAGGAGATGTGCCTAGTGGCAGGAATAAAACTAACAGACACATTGTTAGAATACTCTGGATCAAGAAGAATTAAAATACTGACATTCTACCAGATCTAAACTTCGAAGTAAAAAAACTGACTTTCCACCAGATCTGAACTTCTGAGTAAGATTGCCCATATACAGCAACATGTCTCAAAAACTGCAATATTTCTGCCCTAATAAACATCACAATGGCTTAGAGAGAACAGTAGTGGGTTGTTACAGTAGTGGGATGTGCTCAATATTTAACTCTCAAATCCCAAAACAACCAAATAAATCATTAATTATTGCTCGTTGGACTTTAGGCGTCCTAGTGTGCCTTGCCAGTGAGAAGACCTGATCGTTCGGGTCAACATCGATTGATGGACATCAGTCACGGCGATTGGGCAAATCTTGAGCTACAGCCTACGATGGGTGATGTTGTAATATTCTGTTGTGATAATTTGGCAGTGTCCAGTGTGTGCTAGTGGTCTAGTGGTTACACACCCGCTTCACACGCCAGTGATCCGGGGTTTGTTTCCGGGTCCGGTCAAGGGTATGCACTACTGACGAGCTCAAACGAGAGCGAAACTCGAGTCTAGTGCTTCCACATTGACGTGGATAGGCCTTAGGCTCATACCAGAATACGATCAGTGTTGCTAGTAGTGGGTTGTGCTCAATATTTAAATCTCAAATCCCGAAACAACCAAATAAATCAATTAGAGAGAACAGTGATGGAAAGCATAGTTCCTGGAAGGAGAGGCAGGGGTCATCCAGAATTGAAGATGGACACAGGACATTAAGACACCTGAGACCTGACAATATATCAGGTATGGGAACTGACAACAAATGGAGTCTTTCCAGCGGCTGTGATAATAGCGGTATTCTGTGCAGGACCTGCTATATGAACATGAACCTTAATTGAAGCAAAATAAACAATTTAATGATTGAAGACATAGCTGACAGCCAAAAGTGGTGACGGTTTCCCTACAAATATATCACTTGTGTATGCCAATAGTGTCAGCAGTATGACAAGCAGGTTGTATAAATGCTACAAGATTACACAATGCTTTTCTACAGGCAGTCTGGCCTACAGCAAATATGTGACTGTCTTTCTGACACAGCCGGTACTGTGGCAAAGGGATTATGGACACAATTCACAATCCGCATACCGCATTTGAAACACAGATACAAGCGATTTGGCAGCAAACTGTTTCAAATTGGTTTTTTATTAAATGGTATGAGTGCTGGTTGTTCAGAAAGCAATGGCAAACTACTGAAGGTAAACTTGCCAAGAAATCACAAACAGCCCAAAAAATGCTGGGGTTGACTGCCACATCATGTATAGGATATGCAACTAACTTTACTGACACAGTTAGAGTAGACACTCAAGTTGACTAGCACTGAGATAATATGCACTCACCACACTGCATCAATAACTACATCATACTAAATAAACACAATTTAACTTTCTTACCTTAATGGACAGTTCTTTCAGCTGATCAATGGTCATTGTCAGTTTGCCCATAAAGTCTTTAGAAATGACATCCTTGTCAAAAACATCCTGAATGAAGACAGTTTTCCAACAAAATTATTTGCAAATTACTCAGACAAATTGTCTAGATCAACACATTTGTACAGGCCTTTGTCTGCCCCAGACCATCTGATTAAAGAGGAAGAGAAGTGTAACTATACATTATACACATCGGACATAACCACTAGAGAAGAATCTCAGTTGCATGAAATGATTGTTCATACAACATAAATATATTCTGAGACAATATGTTCCTTGAAAACTGTGCCATTTTGTACCACTCACCTTTGACAACCTAGACATAATTACAAAACTAACACTAAATTCTTTGACCTGAAAATCTGAACTAGACCTTCTTATAGTTACTCTTATGTTCCGCATGCATGACCAATGCTCATGAACACAGTAATAATATTACAATAGGAAACAAAATATGCAGGATGTGGTAAACTTCTTATAGTCCATGCCGTGTGATACTGGTGATCATGTCTGTCCACAGTCTTCTGTCTCTTCTGCCACCAGTCATTTCTGATACAAATGTTCCAGCAAGCCATGTCAAGCTATCCAGCATCTTCTCTCTTGGTCTTCCCCTGCTTCTTCCCCCTCCAACCTTCCTGTTGGGATGACATACTCCAGCTTTCCCCTTCTCATGACATGCCCACAGAATGTGAACTGTCTTTATCTGATGAGAGTAACCAGTTCCCTTTATGAGTGAACTTCTTTCAAGATGTCTTCACTGCTCTTTTTATCCATCCACGGTGTTCTCATCCTTCTTCTATAATACCACATCTCCATAGTCTCCACATAATTCCTCACTTGTCTGCTAATTGTCCATGATTCGCTTCCACACTTCACGATTGACTCAATATAGCTCTTAAGAACTGTTTTCTTCACCTCAATTGACAAAGATAAATTGCAGATACTATTGTTTTATAGTTTTAGTTTTAGTTTTAGTCGTTGGATCAACATCACGGCACATGGTTTAACCCATAAGTGCTCCGTTTTCCTCCTAACTCAAACCTGAGTCTGGAGAAACTCAGCTAAATGCACGAGCTCCGTTGCATCGGCGAGGATCCTTAAATACTTTGGGTAGATTTTGGGCATCGTCGTTAGGCTACTCTTTTTCGATTTCCAACTGCCAAGGAATTTTTTACGTGCGCAACAATACACACGGGCATCCGATCTCACTACCCAGAGACCAGGGGCAATTTTATTACTGGAAGTCCAGATGGATTTTTTAAATAAATCCCGGTCCTCACCGGGGCCTGAACCCGGGACCTCCAGCACTCGAGGCGGACACCATACCTCGAGACCACTCAACCCCCCCCCCCCCACTCAGTAATTAAAGATACTATTGTTCATCCTGTGAAATGTAGCCATTGTTTGTCCTATTCTATATTTAACTTCCTTAATTCATCTTTCAGAGGTCAGGGTGGCCGCAGCACTTGCAATTAAACTTCAGGTGCAATGACAGAGGCATAGTAGATTCAATCCACACACCGGTCAGTTGAACTTAAAAGTGTACTATTTGTTCAGAAAGCCATGGCAACCTAGTCAATGTAAACTTGCTTTGTAAATCAAGCTGGGGTTGGGGTTCATCACCCTGTAAAGGACATGCAACATTTAATACATCTTCCATCTGCTGTTATTAAAGTACCTAAATAATTAAATACATTGCTTTGTTTCAGAATGATTCCATTCAAATTGATGCTGCATCTGGGTGTACACTGTTTCTTTGTTTCTTTTCTTTTGACTTCCTGTTTATATCTATTTATATCTATTATTTCTTATAACCTGCTGAAACTGGAACAACTGTACAGAGATCTTACCACTCTTAGGATAATAGTAAACTTTATATCTGAACCTGGATGAGACATTTATGAAAGAATGCAAGAAAAAGAAGAAACAAAGCTTGTAAGAATTACAATACCAGTCTCTTACAAAACAGGATGATTTAAAATATGGGAGCATTATAAGTTACACATTTTTTAAAAATTATTCACATATTCATCATATTTGTGATTATGTTATTATTTAAAAAAAATATAAGTCTTAAAAACAGTAAGATGTTTTGTTTTTATTGCATTGTACCCCTGCTACTGTTGTCACCATCATCATTTACACTTAAAATGATCACAGCCATGACACAGTTCTAGTTTTAGTTAACATAGCAGTTTATACAAGACATAACATTTTTAGTTAACACAACAGTTTATACAAGAGACATCATTGCAACTACAGACAATAAATTCCAAGCGAATGAAAGAAGTAGTTAATACAATTTCTAAGTGTCAGTTAACGATTCATGAAATATGTGTGCAACCCCTGACTAGACTTGTCTAGAAACATCTGTCCACTCATTATTCTGAAGTATGATCCTAAATGACCTTATTCTTCACAATCAGAAACACATAACAATAAACATGTATACTAAAAACACATAACAATAAGCATGTATACATATGAGAAATTTGCTTACAATGGTGAGGCTTGGTGAATCAACCAATGACATCTCTGTTGTAACTGTTTCATTCCATTTGGGAAACAGGGTCTTTTTCTTGACAGTGGTGGTGAAGACTTTCTTTCCCTTAACACTGACAACACAAAATGGATCACTGTAACCTGAAATTGTACAATTATTCCTATAATTTTCGGCAACCAGGTGAGTATGATGTCAAGGTCACAGCATTTTAAATCTTTAATATCTGTGTCAAATTCCTGTATTAATTTATAAATAGACACATCCTGGGTTTTAACATAGATTTCATAGTGTCAACAAATAAGAATGTATCTCAAGTAAAACAACACAGGACGTTTACACAAGTGCAAAAGTTTGTAACTATTGAATTGTTTGGAATAAAATATACTATCGTTATTATTCACAGCAGGCAGTACGGGTGTGACAATTAAACAACAGAGATGGTAACTGTCATGTTATAGTGTACATTGATGAACGAACGAACGAACAAACTTTATTTTCAAAGGGTTCAGAATTGGGCACGCAGGCCCATCTGACTTTCTGCCCTTCTTCTCTATTTCCTCTCATACATTATTTCATTCAACAGCACTTATGAAGCTAATCTTGGACAACAAATGAACAATAAGCATTAAAACGCATGAAAAATAATCAATAATATATGTGACACACTGAGGCAATGTTTAATATGGGCATTATAAATACCCAAGGAAAGTGTAATCTATCATACATATGGGAATGTTTGTTGGCTAGTTGTCGTTTGAGACAATTTTCCATTATTATTGTTGTTGTTTTTTTAAAGGGGGCATGTAGTCTGTACTGAGGTAGTGTTCAAACAGGTTGTGATTGTATGTATAGTGATTGGTGGTGTCCTTGATTTCTTGTGGAAGATTGTTCCACAATTAAGCCGGCAGAGTATGCTAAGCTTGTTTTATATAAGTCTATCCTAGGTTTAGGGACATGAAGTATATTTAGTCGTTCACTATGTCTTGCGTTATATTTGAACAATGGCCAAAGGTAGCTTAGGGCATTTTGAAATATTATTTTGTGAGTTAGTTTAGCCTTATTAAAAAGGAGGTGTTTGTAGAGTGGCAGTAACTGAAGACGTTCATGAAGGTTAGAATTGTCGGTAAGATTTTCACCATTAATTAAATGCACTGCCATTTTCTGGAGTGAATAAAGGCGTTTTGTTATTGATTTGGAGCATCCATCCCAGATTGTGCAGCAATAATCAATATGTGTTTGTATGTGGAAAGTATAGAATATCATTTTTGTGTTTTCATCAAGGACATTTTTAATTTTGGCAAGACGAGATCAAAAACAGACACAATAAGGCAAACCAACTCATTGGACAAATGGCACCAATACTAAAGAACAACCATGTATCAATAACTACTAAGAAAGCACTTTACAACACAATCTTCCTACCAACTCTACAGAAAAAGAGAAAAGAAAAATCACAACAGAAATGAGATTCCTGAGAAGAATACTCAATGTATCAAGAAGAGATAAGATCAGAAATGAAGAAATCAGGACTAACGTGGGGGTTATAGCTGCACTAGATTTTATCAGAAAGCAGCAATCAAATGGTTTGGCCATGCAAGTAGGTTACCAACTAACAGTATACCACAACAAGCAATGATGTACAGACCAGAGGGAAGCAGAGGAAGAGGCCGACAACGTAAATGATGGATGCAGGGAATAACAGAGTCCATGGGAATATCAATACATGAAGGCCATAAACGGGCACTCTCCCGCTGTTTATACTTCACCTCGACACCACAAGGTACAAGAGGAACATGATGAGATGAGATGAGATGAGGTATACTTTTTTGGCTGGCTATTTGTTTAACAAGAGCATGAACATGAGAATTAAAGGTTATTTTGATCAATGATAAGACCCAGTGCCTTGTGCTCAGTTACACTTTCTACAGGCGTACACTTTCTACAGGCGTGCTACCAATGTGCAGCTGAAGGGTTCTCTGCGAGTTTAGAGTGTGAAGTCTTTGCCTGGTTGCTATTAACAAAGATTTTGTTTTAGAAATGTTCATTTGCATGCGGTTTGCATTACTCCAGTTAACTACACTGTTTATTTCCTGTTGCAAGGATAATTCTAGCACATTACAGTCTATAGCGTTTGTATATACTGTGCAGTTGTCTGAAAATAGATCGCAGGATGATGAAGGATATAAGGGAAGATCATTTATATAAATGGCAAATAACTGAGGGCAGAGTATAGACCCCTGAGGTACTCCAATATTAGTGGTGATGGCTTGAGATAAAGATCTATTGTGTGATACTACTTGTTTTCTGTCTAATAAAAATTATTTTACTAATGTCACCATATTAAAGCTTACTTTCATTGCATCTAGTTTTTTAATTAGAAGAGTATGATCTATCAAATGCTTTTCTAAAGTCTATAAACACCACTTCACATAGAGTATTGTTGTTAATATTTTGATGCCAGTTTTCTGTCATGTTTGTTAGGGCCGTATGACAAGAATATTTTGGCCGAAACGCTGACTGACTGTCAACTATTAGTTTGTAGCAAACTAAGTGTTCTAATGTTGTTTTGTGAATGTGCTTTTCTAGTGGTTTCGATAATAAGGAAATTGGCCCATAGTTACTCATGAGACGATTGTCTAATGAACCAGTTTTTAAATGAGGATACACTTTAGCGATTTTAAAGGCTAATGGGAAGTGACCTTTGGTGAGACATTGATTATGTATAAAAGTTAGTGACTCGCAGATTGCAGGTGCAGCGTAGCGAAAGATCCAATTACTTATTCCATCTATTCTTGATGAGTTATTGTTTTTTAGGTTACTGAGATGAGTAAATACTACAGTGGTTTTCATTAGCAGTATGTTGGAGGGAATGTCTCTATAGCATTTGTTCTCACAAAATGATGACAATAAAGATATGTCATGAGGAGAGTCGAACGAATGCACGAACGAACAAACGAAAATCTTTATTTTCAAAGGGTTAAGAATTGGACACGCAGACCCGTCTGACATTCTGCCTTTCTTCTCTATTTCCTCTCATACATTCTTTCATTCAACATCTCTTATGAAGCAATTCTTTGACAACAAAAGAACAATAAGCATTAAAATGCATGAAAAATAATCAATAATACATGACTTGTTGAGGCAATGTTTAACATGGGCATCATGAATACCCAAGGCGGGTGTAACGTGCCATACATATGGGAATGTTTTTTTTTTTGGCTAGTTGTCGTTCGAGATAATTTAACATTATTATTGTCTTTGTTGCTGTTTTTTTTTTTTAAGGGGGCATGTAGTCTGTCCTGAGGTAGTGTTCAAACAGGTTGTGACTGTATGTATAATGATTGGTGGTGTCTTTGATTTCTTGTGGAAGATTGTTCCACAACTGAGTGGCAGAGTATGCTAACTTGTTTTATATAAGTCTATCCTAGGTTTAGGGACATGGAGTATATTTAGTCGTTCGTTATGTCTTGCATTATATTTAAACAATGGCCAAAGGTACTTGGGGTATTTTAAAATAGGATTTTGTTAATTAGTTTAGCCTTATTAAAAAGAAGGTGTTTGTGGAGTGGCAGTAACTTAAGACGTTCATGTAGGTTAGAATTGTTGTAAGCTTATCACCATTGATTAGACGCACTGCCCTTTTCTGGAGTGAATAAAGGCATTTTGTTATTAATTTGGAGCATCCATCCAGATTGTGGAACAATAATCAATATGTGTTTGTATGTGGGAAGTATAGAATATCTTTCTTGTGTTTTCATCGAGGAAATTTTTAATTTTGGCAAGTTGGTATACTTTTTTGGCTATTTGTTTAACTAGAGCATGAACATGGGAATTTAAGGATAGATTTTGATCTATGATAAGACCCAGTGCCTTGTGCTCGGTTACACCTTCTATAGGCGTGCTACCAATGTGCTCTCTGCAAGTTTAGAGTGTGAAGTCTTTGCTTGGTTCCGATTAACATAGATTTTGTTTTAGAAATGTTAATTTGCATGTGGTTTGCATGACTCCAGTTAACTACACTATTTATTTCCTGTTGCAAGGATAATTCTAGCACATTACGATCAACAGCGATTGTATATACTGTGCAGTCGTCTGCAAATAGATCGCAGGACAATGACAGATATAAGGGAAGATCATTTATATAAATGGCAAATAACATAGGGCCAAGAATAGACACCTGTGGTACTCCAGTATTAATGGTAATGGCTTGGGATAGAGATTTATTGTGTGATATGACTTGTTTTCTGTCTAATAAAAATGAGTTTATTAATGTCACTATATTAAAGCTTACTTTCATTGTTTCTAGTTTTTTAATTAGGATAGAATGATCTATTATATTGAATGCTTTTCTAAAGTCTATAAACATCATTCCACATAGAATATTGTTGTTAATATTTTGATGCCAGTTTTCTATCATGTTTGTTAGGGCTGTATGACAGGAATATCAAGGCCTTTATGTGGTCTGCGTGCAGGGCGGTGTGCATTGCCTCTGCTATTCCGTGAATCGACCAGGTGTATGGTCTGTCCTTGCTGTCCCTGTTTTATGTACATGTTCATGCTGTTTGTGATATTCTATTTGGGGGTTGTCATGTTACAAGAACATATCCTCCAACTAACTGCTTTTTAGTCAAATTAATCACTATCACCCTTTGCCAAAAAACTATTCTTATGCACAGCAGAAGACAAACTTTGAAGAGACAGACACAAGAAACACAAAACTGATGAAATTAAAGATAAGAAAACTACAGCATTGCCAGCCTTACGTGTATTGCTGATGATAGGTAGCAGCGGAAGACTTGATTAGAAAACATTCATTGTGGCACCTGGTGACCTACAGATGTGTTTATAGAATTAAAGAAATAATGAAATACAATACTAAAAATATGAAATTCTATAACTACCATATACTGTTTATTCCTACCATTTCTGTCCATTGCTGTCATGTCTTTTCCTTGAAGGATAGTCAACTCTACGATGATTTTATCTGAGAAAACATGAAAACTTAATGTCATTTTTGAGGATACAATATAAAACGTTTAATGTTAAGAGGGACAATCATACAAACACTGATACTTAAGTAAGATTTCCATTTTACAGAAATACTAGTCATATCTTTAGGCCCATCTCTAACAACAGTGCAATTAGCTGCACAAAGGAGGAGATAAAAAATGATATTGTATCTTCAGTATTAGCAGCAATAGTTAAGGGACAGGTCAATTACAAAAACATGCCAGGTAAAACTTATCTTCTGTTAAAATGGCAATCATTCAAACAGAAGAGATTGACAAAATATTGCTCAATGAAGTTAAATATGAATTAGCAATGTTTACTTCCAAGAAGTAAATGGATGAAAATGTTAACATCAAATTTCAGATAAATTATAAGACAAACAAGATATGGAAATATAGAACACCATTATCTTAGGACAGAAAAAAGAAAAAAACAACAACATAAGAATTGTTCAAAGATGTCAGAGTAAAAAGAAAACAATAGCAGACTACTAACTTCTTGGAGAGGTATAATTGACAACCAAGTAAGACAAAGAATAAAAAAGATAATCCAAAATGGCATATCCATATTTCACTGGTAGTAAAAGGACCCCTTGACATGCTGAGAAGCGTATTGAGCACGTGATGCTAGCCCCATATTTGTACAGACCATCTGGCACTGGATGGCTGATGTGGCCGATATCATGCCAGACTTCCCAACTGGATGGCTGATGTGGCCGATATCATGCCAGACTTCCCAGCTGGATGGCTGATGTGGCCGATATCATGCCAGACTTCCCAACTGGATGGCTGATGTGGCCGATATCATGCCAAACTTCCCAACTGGATGGCTGATGTGGCCGATATCATGCCAGACTTCCCAACTGGATGGCTGATGTGGCCGATATCATGTCAGACTTCCCAACTGGATGGCTGATGTGGCCGATATCATGCCAGACTTCCCAGAACATTTCCTGGTACTCATGTTAGGTTGGGTCCATTGAGGCCAGGTCCATTTGCCTTGATGGGAATTTGAACACATGACCAACGAGTCATCAGGAAAGTGTGCTACTCGTTGCTCTACTGCAGCCCCTATATCACAAATAAATGCACAAAATACAGTTTCAGATAAAGATGAGAAAAATATTTCATGTTGGAAACTAGTACACAATACTGGAAGATCTGAGCAACCCAGGGGATAGGGTTTACGGTGAATGTTACCAACATTCTGGAAATCACAAAAACTGCCACTGTGTACACAGCACTTGAGGAGATGGTACTTTTGCTTATATTAGATGTTGGGATATGTATGCCTTACACAGTTATCCTGCTGATGTTCACAGACATAATTGCTTCTTGTGCTTCCCTTGCCAGTCTACCAGTTCTACAGCAGTTATATACAATTATCTTGTTGGAGATTTCAATCTTGTACACATCTGCCCTAGATGTGATATGGAATTGCCTTTCCTTATCCTGGAGGTTGTTGAGGCATCACTCTCACTACACCATATGACATGTTTCAAGTGTATGTCTGTCTTGTAGTCATTCCAGTCGCCATCAGGGCTTAGCCTTCCATTTCTGAATGTTATCTGCTCCAGCAAGAATATTGTTTGACAACATAGCTGACCTTGACATATGACCCCACATTTAAAGTTTATAATTTTTACAGTTATTAAGAGCAAAGAAATGGGGTCAGCTGTGAGAAAGTTTCTACACTTAATGATTTTCTCATTATGCTCTAGTTATTTTTATAGCTCCACTAATAGTCTGAAAATATTCTCCACATAAACATTTGATATAAAATATTTACCAATTTCCCACACTAGTATGGCCCTTGACATTGCAACTGATGCCAGAGGACTAAATGTTCATTCATCTGGACCAGGTCTCAGGTACTTGAACTATGTTACTGTCTCCCAGTTTTTGTGTGTGTTCTAATTTGCACTTTGTTATTTGTCCTTAGATGAGTTTTTTCTTTCATATGTTGATTTCCATACCATTTTCTGGGGGTTGCACCTGCTTGCAAGGTTTGTAATTATTGTGTAATTATGCAGCTTATAATGTTATGAGCACAGGCAGACAACAGTTTGATGCCTGCGTTCGTCATCCGATACAAACTTGACGCATTCAAGCCTACAAAATGGGATGGCCCTATAACATCACAAACCAATAGCAGGATCCTGTTCTAAGGCTGGTTTGTTTTTGTTAGCGCAGCTTCAGTCAGACACCTCTGAGCTGCAGAGGCTGCACATATCTTCATTTTTAGGCTGGAAGCAGATGTTGTGTACAATCTCACAAATCAATGGTCCATGTCAAATCTTGACGTTATTTGAACAAGTAAGCACATTCTACTGTTGTCTGGGCTGCCATATTGACAGTGTCACTTATTAGTTTAAATATTGTCTTCTAAAATCTCGGGTACAAGTTTAAATAAACACATCAAGTTACCAGAAAGCAATTCATCCATGTAAGCTGCTGCTGTTGATCTTCTGTGCTGTACATTTGCCTATGAAAATCAAAGAAATAAATTAAACATAAGACAGTGAATACGTCAACTACACTTTTAATGAAAAGCAGTTGTGACATTAAATTGTCTGAGATTTGATTGTTACATGTAAAACAAGAGATGAGATAAACAAACAATGTAATAATTTAATATACATTAGCTCTTGAAACAAAAAAATCTTTTAGCAAACTTTTAAACACCAGATTTCAAAATGAACAACCACTTTTAGCTCCATAGAAATAACACAGAAAAGACAATATTTAGGTATGGAAACATTGACTGCTAAAGTTATTAAAGTATCTTTCTCTCAGTAAGATAGTATTTATATGGAAACAGTTCTCTAATGATGGCAAGCTTATCTTGGTGCACCTACTTTTATTCCTTTACATGACTTTTCTGCCTAAAATTATTTCTATTCATGCAGGAAAAAAGTGCAAGCATATATACGCAGTAGAAAATGTTCATAATCAGTTAATTTTTCACAACGAAGCAGTTGCACAAGGAAGAACAAAGAAATACAAATGTGATTAACAGTTGTTTATAAATTATTTACTATCTAGTTGAGTTGAGTTAAGAACCGCCATCACTGCACTCAGGACATTCCCATACGTGCTCTGCCCCCTCATTCAACAGCCAGCAAAGAGTCATACTACTAATCGTTCCCACCGCTATCTGATTAAAAGTTCTCCTGGTCTTCCCTCTCAGTTTTGAGATTCTTCCAGAACTCCTGCCGATCCCCCACAATATCATTCTTTCCACATATGGGTTCTCAATCTGTTCCTCCGCCTTCTCCACCTGGTCCCACAAGCGCACGACCACCTCCTCCTTGTCCATAGGCAAGATACCACCAAGAGGTGCATTCCCTGCTAGCCTATCAGCCTGTTCATTCCCCTGTACCCCTGCATGGCCAGGGCAAAATATTCATACAATTCTCACAATCTGTGACCTCTGAAGTGACAAGAGCCATTCCACACAAAACATTCCTTTCTCCACCTTACTAAGCATACTCTTTGAATCCGTAATGAATACAATGTGTGTTGCAGTGTTCTCCTCTTGCCACCGGAATGCTGCTGTTACTGCCTCCACCTCCATTCTCATGCTGGAGGTCGTAGTCTCATATGCCAGACTCTCCTTTTTCAAGACTACTACAGAGCTCAATGTGTGAAGTACAGTGACAGTACTTTCTCCAACAGTGACACAATTACATTGCAAACTGGATGGCATTTTATAATGGATGGTGTTGTGTCTGCCACCACTCCACCACTCTAAAATACAACAGGATCGGCTATGTAATTTACCCAAGCATTGTCATGTTGTTGTCTCAGTACTACAGAGCTCAACCAGATTACTGATGTCATCACTGCTTTGTTTCAGGCTCAACTAACTACCTGTGAGAGTTATTTTTCCTTTGTGTAGTGACTTTATCTATGTAGTATGTACTATTTCATAGATATCGTTTGACATTGGTTTTGTTCCCCGTATACATGTAGCTACTGTGTTCGCCAGGAATGAGGTGCTGGAACCTCTTGTCCCCAGGTAGACTGCCCGTTAGCTATTATAGCGGCCAATCTAGGAGATGGAAAACTCTGATTATAAACCCCCAAGTTTAAGGTGGACCGACTTGCCTAGGACTGAATGGCCACGGGTGAGCTGGTTGTGAACGTGGAACATCTGGTATGAGGGCAGGGTGGCGCCAGGCGTATGGACTCCTGAGGAACATCCCCTGCCCCTTCCCTAGCAGGCAGGTTCTACTAGGGTGACCGATTATATCCTGCCATCGTATCTAACCAACTATTTACTATCTAACTTTGAAGAAACCCTGTATTACTTTAGTTAAGTTTAGTTTAGTCGACAGATCATACTTTATAAAAATAAATTCACACAATTTGAAACTTTAAAAAAAACAAACACATGTAGCATAGTCAAATAAAATAAATGCAATGCAGACACTTCAACTGTTGTTAAAAGATTTTGATAGGAATATGTTCTGGTAAAAACAATCAGGTTGTCAGGTGTCAAAGGTTTCTACCCCTACAGTAACTAATGTGTTCTCTTCTCTTGTTTACCTTAATATTTTCAAGGAATTTTGAACAGATAGTAAACATTTGCAAAGTTTGAGCTTCCTTCGTATTTAAGAATCATTCTAACCACCACCCCCACCACACCTACCTTACTCTCTCCTTTCCTCACATTATATCATCACCATCATCATCTGCCATGCTGAGAAGTGCAGTGGATCATGTTCTTCCAAACTGATCCGTTTTTGGCGTTCTTAAAAAGTTCACCAGTTGATAACTGTCTAGGTCACAGCCAGTCTATCCAGCAATGTTCTCTCTGTAAGCCCGTGTCTCTAACTCCCTCAATCTTCCTGGTGGTCACTATGTTCTCTAGGGCCAATCTATACAGAAATGTTCTCTCTGTCAGCCTCTGTCTCTAAATCCCTTAATCTTCCTGATGGCCACCATGTTCTCTAGGGCTAATCTATCCAACAGTTTTCTCTCTGTCAGCCCATGTCTCTAAATCCCTCAATCTTCCTGGTGGTCACCATGTTCTCTAGGGCCAATCTATCCAACAGTTTTCTCTCTGTCAGCCCATGTCTCTAAATCAGCAATGTTCTCTCTGTCTCTAAATCCCTCAATCTTCCTGGTGGTCACCATGTTCTGTAGACCACTTTTTCTCATAATTTGACCAAAATCACAAATGTGTTCCTAAGTGGATAATAATCTGCCTTTGTGATTTTCCAGTTGATATTGGTCACACCACAGACTTTGAGTGACTGGTAAAAAAATATGGGGCTAGCTTCAAATATCCAATACTCCTCACGGTGTGAAGAGGGATCCTTTACATGTGACTTTATGCTACACTATATTATATTAATTCGCATATCCTTTACAGGACATCGCTGTCAACAGCAGCATCTTTCAGCTGTCTGTTTATTTCTTGGCAAGATTACGCTCAGTAGTTTGCCATTGCTTTCTGAGCGGCCGGCTCAGTTATCCCAGAAGTCACCAGCGGAGGTAGAACCGCTTCCAGTTCTCGCCCGCTACGAGACTCTGCGTGATAAATGGGATTACGGAGAAAGTGGTGTAACCCCTCGACCAGAGAGACCGGCTTATGCTACACTACTTGAATAATTAAACATGTGTAAACAATTGCTTTTGTTGTAGAATTGGGAATTAGGAAATATCTGAACTTGTAATATAAATTGCAGTATGTTAGCAACTGTGCCTGCATGCATTTATGTCTCTCTTCTTCTTCTTCTTCTTCAGCGTTCCGAGCCATTGAGGTTCTTTGCTGCAGATACAGTCCGTCTCCATTCGTCTCTCTGGTTGACCTTCTCTTGCCAGTCGATTCCAAGTGCTTGTAGGTCTGTATATATATTATCTCTCCACCGTCTTCGTGGTCTACCTCGGGGTCTACAGTCATTTATTTCCTGAGTGTAAGCGAGTTTTGTTTCCCTATTGTCTTCCATTCTTTCTATATGCCCCAGCCATTGTAGTCTATTAGCCTTCATGATACCAGTGATTAGTGGGGACTTAAACAGATCATAAATGTCTTTGTTACTTCTTCTTTTCCACTCTCCACTTTGTGTATCCCTAATGGGTTCCAAAGATGCATCTTAAAACTTTGTTCTCAAAGGTTTGTAACAAGGCTTCGTCTCCTTTCGTTGTACTCCAGGTTTCAGAGCCATACAGCACAACTGGTCTGATCAGTGTTTTGTGTATTGTTATTTTGGTGTTACGAGATAGCGCATTTGATTTTAGTAGATGTTGTAGTGCATAGTATATCTTATTTCCAGAATTGTCTCTCTGGCATTTGAAATATATGTACATGTAATATGGGTGTCGTATGTTGGACACTGCCTGTACTCTGTATGTATATACCTATATGGCATTTGAATTATGCGTACATAGAATTATAGAAGAAATAGGTGAACATCTCATATGTGTGCAATATATGGACACTGTACCACACTGCATATACATCTATGTGGCATTTGAATAACATGTACATGGAATTACAGAATACATGAACATGTCATTTGTCTCTTATAAGTTGGACATGTGCCTGCACTATATGTATATATTTGTGTGCAGCATGGCAGAATCTGTCAGTGCACTCTGTGCAGCAGCACTCAACAAGACATAAACATGATGCTGCGCCAAACTGTAAGTTATTCAACAGTTACAAGCCAAGAAGAAACTGACAAGCACTGTTCAAAATGTTCCTGATAACTTTCCTGCAGAGATGTCTAACTCTTTATCTCTCATTGCTTTTAATTACAATTTATTAAACAAATAATAGTTGTACTGTGTTTTTTTTTCTACTACTTTTGATCATTTGTAACTGATAGTAAGAAGAGTTAAATGTTTTCATAATAATTTTTTTTAATCTACAGAACAATAATATTATCATCAATTTATTATTTACATCTCTTTGCAGAGTTTAAGATTTGACTATTTTAGTGCTGTCTGTACTGTCATTCTAAATGAGGGCTGCCTTTGTGTGTGCATGGGTGAGTGCATATATGCATGTATGCGTGCATGTGTAAATATAAACAAATACACACTCATAAAGGCTAGCATGCTTGCCTGCCAACCTGCCCATCAAGGCGGGCATTTGTATAACACTGACCTGGGCTGCCAGGTCGATCCAGCCTGACCTGGGTAGCAGGGAATGTACCGGGATGATACCGCCCACATCACCATCAAGTGCCAATTGGTCTATGCAGATATGGGACTCAAACTATATACCCAGTTCACCCCAAGGCACGGAAGATGGGATTTCACTGGTTACACATAGTTTCCATGAAGACCTTATGCAGTTTGATCTCATCAAACATCAGATGCTGACAGTGACAAGCTTCATGCAACTGTAAACAGGACTACAAATAACCAACGACTCATGCACACTTTTCAATCGTAGCCAGGAGAAATATCTTGAAAATGTTCTAATTACAGACAACCCTTTGGATGAAACATGTTAAAAAAATAATGATGATGTTGTGGACTTCATTTTAACTGAAAAATTTCATAGGAGACTTCTAACTTGTAAATTGTTCAATCAATTATTGGCGTTGCAGCACTACACAGGACTGATTCACATCTTTGAAAGATCAATAAAAATGTTCAAACAAAGTTTGTGGTAAGCGTATAATCTGTATACAACTACAATCATTCTATTCATTTAAACCTTGTGTGTGAATATGTATATCTATCTATCTATCTATCTATCTATATATATATATATATATATATATATATATATATATATATATATATATATATATATATATATATATATATGTGAGTGTATTCTGGGTGAACCAAAGCATGCAACTTAAAAGGTTAAGTCAATCATGCTTAGAAATGTAGAAATGAAGTACCAATTAGACACTGCCAGATAAAAATATGACAAACAATACCCTCCAACAAATAAATGTTATGCCTTGAAAATGGATCGGATACTGAACCCACCTGTGAATAAAATAATCAAAATATGATACAAACTATTTAAAAAATAGTTCAGAACACAGTGAAACACAAATTACATATTCAACCTTTTTGCCAGAATTGCCGGTGCAGAAAGACAAAAGTGATGGTACAGCCCTGCTAGATTTTGAAATCTGGTAATATGGTATATTGTCAGAATGAAGGATGCTTTCAAATTAAGAATACATATACTGAGCTAAAGAATTTGTATGAATTATAATCTGATAGTGTAACAATATATTTGCAGATAAATTATGCTCTGTGTATGTATATTTAAGTTTGCTTACTGTTGACAAGAACTTACTGTGGGTACCTGGTCACTCTAACAGAGTAATAACAGGGCAGACAGGCTAGCATAGCTCAGGAATGCTAACCTGGTTAAAAAATGCATACAAAAGTCAGATGTATTGGCCTAAGGGTTTTGGCCCAAGGGTGCATAAAGAGAAACACCGCAATTATGTCTGAAAAAACACTCCGGATGAACACAGAAGAAGAAGAAGACTTGCATAGAGGGTATCTAGAAAAGAACTGTGTACAGAAGCAAATCTAAAAATAGTCAAGCAGCTAAGAAGAACTGCAAATAAAGAAACATGGTTGAACAAATGGACCCATGGAAACACCAAGAGAGATGTACGAGAGCATGTCACTAAATAAGGTCAAATGCCGTGTCACATACATAATGTTATTATTGTTAACTGTTTGATTAATTGAGCATTTTCTCAACAAATAGGACCCCACACTGCCAACCATATGTGCAAACTGCTATAGTGCTTCCAATGAGAGGCACTTGAACACCGGCTTCACAGCCCTGACCAGGCACCTACTTTCATGTCTTCAGACATGTGAGGAAGCACCTAGCCTGAAAGCGATATGAAAATGAGAACCAAATCAAGCAAGTTGCAATGTCCTGGCTGCGGGACCTTGACACTGATTTGTTGTGGACTGGGATACATGAAATGACGTACCAATAAAACAAATGTTGAGATAAATATGGAGATTTTGTGGACAAGTCATGTGTAACAATGTTAATTACCAATTATCTTCAGACATGAGTATTAATAAATGGATTCAAACAGCATACTACCTTACCTTATATATTAAAACACCTTCATATATCAGGACACTGTTACTTTCACCAGGGTCAGATAAAAGGAACACTTTATATGAAATAACGCAACAGCTGATGAACACTTGCATGTATCACTACATGGTACTGGATAACACAGCAGCTGATAAATGATGAACACTTGCATGTATCACTACATGGTACTTGATAACACAACAGCTGATGAACACTTGCATGTATCACTACAAGGCATTGGATAACACAACAGCTGATGAACACTTGCATAGTTAGTTAGTTAGTTAGTTAGTCGACAGATCATCCTCGTTGCACATCGGACCATTCAGTCCATAAGTGCTCGGATCCCCTCCTCAGCAAATCCCGCAGCGTGTAGCGGCTAACGACGCCAGTTCTGTGTTGGTTTATCAATCTTCTTTGGCTTCCTGCGTAGTGTTCTTGTTTGGCCACCCCTCTTTTAATTTGCTGCTCTCGCAGTCTGGCCATTGTTGTAGATTCCCAGTCATCACTTGGTTCTTGCAAAAGTCTCACTTCTCGTAGAGCATTCAGAATGTCAGCCTGGTCCATGGCGCGTCCGCCCTCAACAGTAGCCTCACCTGCGAGCTTGTCCGCCCGCTCATTTCCTTGTACTCCCGCATGCCCTGGCACGAAGATGAAACTAATCTTTGCCAGCCGAGACCGCTTCAGAGGCAGCAACCATTCTCTTCGGATCGACCCCTCCTCTATCCTCTTGATCATGTTCATTGAGTCGCTAAGGAAACAAGCCCTAGTGAATGTCTGTGTCTCGAGCCATGTTATTGCTTTACTTACTGCCATGACTTCCATGGTCAGGCTACTTGTGGTTTCAGTGAAAGCACCAGAGTCCTCCTTCACAATTCTCCCTCCGGCCCGAGCTGTAAAGGCCCATGAGCTTCTCACATGTCGGACGACCGACCCATCTGTGTAGATGACCGCGTCACTGTCTAGCGAATTCTCGAAAATCAACGCTTGTACTTCAGCCTCAACAGCAGCCGGATTTTCTTGTCTGCATTTTCTATCTAGTTGGATGCAAACTGAAAAGGATGTGCCGAAGTCTGTTGGCACTTGCACCCACTCCTCGCCAGGTTCTAAGTCCTCAAGTGAACACACCTGTTGAAGAATGTCCTCGGCTTGACCCATCCACGACCGTCCTCTTTTTAACCTGCTGCCCTTCACCTTCCTAATTTCACTATGCAGTGGATGCTGTGTGTTTGCGTTAATTCTGAGGTAGGCACGTGCCCTGCAAACTTGCATTCTCTCTTCAATGGTTGGAAAATCAAGAAGGTAGCGCATCGCCCTGCATGCTGTATCTCTTGTACATCCAAGAATAATGCGCATAGCTTCATTCTGTATCCTTTCCATCCTTTCTATCTGCTTATGGCTGACAGTCAGGATTGCCATTGCATACTCCAAAACAGACATGACCAGCCCCTCGTACAGAAGACATAGATGGCGCTGCTCACAGTTTGCTGCCGCCATCACCCGCATCGCTACCAAACCCCGCTTGGCCTTTGTTATCACCTGGTCTATGTGCACATTATAAGCAAGGCTTCGATCAAACCGTATCCCCAGGTAATTCATTGCCTGCGTTCTTTCCACCGTCTCTGAACACAGCATTACAGTTGGTGTTGGATTGTTGACAATATGATTATTCAACGAGAACCAAGTCACTGTTGCTTTTGTTGGGTTGACCATTGCCCCAGCTTCATCACACCAAGTACTTATGCGATTGAGTTCGGTTTGTAGTTCCACAGCAACCTCCTCTCTATCCTTACCCTGACGATACACTAAAACATCATCGGCATATGACAATGTCCTGCCAGGTCCAGTGATCTGCTCACTGGTGATTCTCACTGTGTAGGCGTTGAACAGTACCGGAGATAATGGTGATCCCTGTGGTAGGCCAGGATATATTGTTGTTGGTTCCGAAGTCCAACTGCCACATCTAAAAACTACTTTCCGTTGGAAGAGAGCTGCAGCGATCCAACTAAGGAGGAATGGACTTACGTTTAGTTCAAGAAGCTGAAACATTAAAAAATCCAGTGGTACTCTGTTGTATGCGTCCTCAAGATCAATCGCTGCAGCAACGGTTTCAGTGCCTGAGTGGAAACCTTCATAGACATCGTGGGCAAAGACTGCTGCATTGGTCCAGGTTTCTCTTTTTGGACGGTACCCACCCAGGGTAGGTGGGAAAACACCTTGCCTCTCTAGTTGGCTTGATATTTTCCTGGCAATTACCTTCTCCAGCAGCTTGCCTATTGTATTCTGCATGGTTATAATTCGATATCCCTGAATTTTCTTGTGGTCTTTGTCAGGCTTCGGCAAGGGAATCAGATAGCTGTGTAACCATTCCTCCTTGATGCTAGCACTCCCTATACTGTTGTTGTACATGTCTGCTAGTTTCTCTAGCTCATTGTCGGTACACCTATTTATGTCGTCGTATCTTATGCCATCAGGACCTGGAGCACTGTTTTTTGATCGTCGAAGCACAGCCTTGATTTCTTGCACTGTCACTGTGTCTTCATCCGAAGTGTTCTGGGCCTTGCATCTGTCTGAGGTGACCTCCTTGGCCAGATTCCGGCCTCCCATGTCTGTCTGGTTGGTCTGCTCAAGGTAGCGTTCAAAGAGGGCTTTGCCCTTGTCCTCGTCAGTCCTCTGCCAGATGAGGTCAGCGCCTTGGAAGTCAGAAATGCTCTTATTCTTGACTACACCACTCATGCTTTTATGTAGTCGCCAGAACAATTTCAGTGACTTGTCTGTGCTTACTCTTTGACACACCTCTGCCCATTTTTCGCTTTTAACCACCGTGACCAGTTTTTTGAAATAGCTTACTTTTGTGTGCATCTCTCTTTCTAAGTGCAAGCAGGGACTAGGATGACCAGCTCTGTTCTTCTTGGCATTTTGCCATCTCCTTACAGCACTACGTTTATCCACCCAAGCCTTCTCCACCTCGAAACTCCACCATGGTGGCTGCTCCCAGCTTTTTTTCCTTTTCTTCCTGCCCTGAAACGTTCTGCGCTTGTCACGTCTTATTTTACTCACCACATCTTGCCCTGTACTGTCATACTGGAACGTCTTTACCTTTAGCTTGTGCTGCCTGGTTCTGCCTTTCTCCACCAATATGCTGCATGGGTGGTGGTCGCTGCCATGGTGTCCTAGGACACCCCATCTACACACTGTAGTGAGTGAAGGTGAAACTAGCGCCAGATCAATAGCACTGTCCTCATCGCCTAGACGGCTTGCTGTCCTGGTGACACATCCACTGTTGATACAAACCAGGTCGATGGTTTCCAGTGCAGTCTCGAGCTCCTCCCCTTGTGTATTGGAGGAAGTGTTTCCCCATGATCTGCCTTTAGCGTTGAAGTCACCACAGAAAATAACATTTCTCTCGTGGCCTAATATGCCACTTAAGCACTGCCACTTCTGGGTGTCCACACTGGCATTGCGGGCATAAACATTAACCAACACGAATGGTATACTGGAATGAACTCTCAACGCCTGTATTTGTATATCGTCACTGTTCCAACTGGACATGTCTAGCTCTGACGCCACCATGCTGTCGCGAACGAGAATCGCCGTTCCCAGATGTCGTCTGTTATAGAAACATTTGAAGCCGGCAATTCGGAGTAGCTGATCGCCCAGTCTCGTCTCCTGGAGTGCTACAATGTCGTTCCTGTAAACTAGGGTTTCTAAAATAGAGCCCCGTTGTTTTACACATGCACACTTGCATGTATCACTACATGGCATTGGATAACACAACATCTGATGAACACTTGCATGTATCACTACATGGTACTGGATAACACAACAGCTGGTGAACACTTGCATGTATCACTACATGGCATTGGATAACACAACAGCTGATGAACACTTGCATGTATCACTACATGGTACTGGATAACACAACAGCTGGTGAACACTTGCATGTATCACTACATGGCACTGGATAACACAACAGCTGATGAACACTTGCAGGTATCACTACATGGTATTGGATAACACAACAGCTGATGAACACTTGCATGTATCACTACATGGTACTTGATAACACAACAGCTGATGAACACTTGCATGTATCACTACATGGTACTGGATAACACAACAGCTGATGAACACTTGCATGTATCACTACATGGTACTGGATAACACAACAGCTGATGAACACTTGCATGTATCACTACATGGTACTGGATAACACAACAGCTGATGAACACTTGCATGTATCACTACATGGCATTGGATAACACAACAGCTGATGAACACTTGCATGTATCACTACATGGTACTTGATAACACAACAGCTGATGAACACTTGCATGTATCACTACATGGTACTTGATAACACAACAGCTGATGAACACTTGCATGTATCACTACATGGTATTGGATAACACAACAGCTGATGAACACTTGCATGTATCATTACATGGCATTGGATAACACAACAGCTGATGAACACTTGCATGTATCACTACATGGTACTGGATAACACAACAGCTGATGAACACTTGCAGGTATCACTACATGGTACTGGATAACACACCAGCTGATGAACACTTGCAGGTATCACTACATGGTATTGGATAACACAACAGCTGATGAACACTTGCATGTATCATTACATGGCATTGGATAACACAACAGCTGATGAACACTTGCATGTATCACTACATGGTATTGGATAACACAACAGCTGATGAACACTTGCATGTATCACTACATGGCATTGGATAACACATCAGCTGATGAACACTTGCATGTATCACTACATGGTACTGGATAACACAACAGCTGATGAACACTTGCATGTATCACTACATGGTACTGGATAACACAACAGCTGATGAACACTTGCATGTATCACTACATGGCATTGGATAACACACCAGCTGATGAACACTTGCATGTATCACTACATGGTACTGGATAACACAACAGCTGATGAACACTTGCATGTATCACTACATGGCATTGGATAACACACCAGCTGATGAACACTTGCAGGTATCACTACATGGTACTGGATAACACACCAGCTGATGAACACTTGCAGGTATCACTACATGGTACTGGATAACACAACAGCTGATGAACACTTGCATGTATCATTACATGGCATTGGATAACACAACAGCTGATGAACACTTGCATGTATCATTACATGGTACTGGATAACACACCAGCTGATGAACACTTGCAGGTATCACTACATGGTACTGGATAACACACCAGCTGATGAACACTTGCAGGTATCACTACATGGTACTGGATAACACACCAGCTGATGAACACTTGCATGTATCACTACATGGCATTGGATAACACAACAGCTGATGAACACTTGCAGGTATCACTACATGGTACTGGATAACACACCAGCTGATGAACACTTGCAGGTATCACTACATGGTACTGGATAACACAACAGCTGATGAACACTTGCATGTATCACTACATGGCATTGGATAACACAACAGCTGATGAACACTTGCACGTATCACTACATGGTACTGGATAACACACCAGCTGATGAACACTTGCATGTATCACTACATGGTACTGGATAACACAACAGCTGATAAACGATGAACACTTGCATGTATCACTACATGGTACTGGATAACACAACAGCTGATGAACACTTGCACGTATCACTACATGGCATTGGATAACACACCAGCTGATGAACACTTGCATGTATCACTACATGGTACTGGATAACACACCAACTGATGAACACTTGCATGTATCACTACATGGTACTGGATAACACACCAGCTGATGAACACTTGCATGTATCACTACATGGTACTGGATAACACAACAGCTGATGAACACTTGCATGTATCACTACATGGTACTGGATAACACAGCAGCTGATGAACACTTGCATGTATCACTACATGGCACTGGATAACACAACAGCTGGTGAACACTTGCATGTATCACTACATGGTACTGGATAACACAGCAGCTGATAAACGATGAACACTTGCATGTATCATTACATGGTACTGGATAACAAAGCAGCTGATGAACACTTGCAGGTATCACTACATGGTACTGGATAACACAACAGCTGATGAACACTTGCAGGTATCACAACATGGTACTGGATAACACAACAGCTGATGAACACTTGCAGGTATCACTACATGGCACTGAAGGGCAGAAGCCCAGGCATGGATGAATTGACATTAACCAAAAAACAAATATCAATATATGTTTCTTCCATTCTGTCACATACATCTCATATGGATCACAAGGGGAAACCATGACACTAATGTTCCAATAATAAGTTGATTGGCAGTTTCAGAGCTCAGTTTATGGTGAAATGACAAGTCCAGAAACTGATGTCCATCTCTAACAATATAACAACTTGTCACCTGTGAAGCACCAAGAGATAACCAAACAATATAACAACTTGTCACCTGTGAAGCACCAAGAGATAACCAAACAATATTGTCTACTTAACTCAAAAACCTTCACAATGACCATACAGACAAAATCTGATGTACAAATAACACATTAGAATTAGCCAACATAACTTATGCCAGAGAATCATGCTTCCACCTGATCTCTTGGGTAGTGAAATTGAAAACCTAACCTTCTCAAAGCAGAGCAAAAAAAAAAACAGGAGGCCCTGCATGCAAGCTAATATCCCATTACAACTAGAAGTGACACAAGGAAGCTTGTAGAGCTGCTATCCTGTCAACATTGTTAGAAGAAAACAACATATTCCCTGCAAAGAATATGTCTAGCTGGAGTAAACCATAAACAAATAATGCATATAGGGTCAGACGCATTGAGATAGACTTGTGTATATTTAGGTGTGACATACTTCATGCGAAAGAAGAAGGATAATAATAATAATAATAATAATAATAATAATAATCTATGAGCTTCATTGATGAAGTAGTTACCAAGCCAGTGGTATGGGTTTAATGCCCAATAGAGGCGGTATGTGCATCTGACTGGTACGGTTCAGAGTATGACCCAAGCTTGAAGCACAAATGGGTACCAGGTAATTCTCAGATATTTCTGGAAATGATCAGGGGAAGAATGATGACCAGGAAGGAATTGCAATCTGATGACGAGTATATGTCCAGGTCTAACACTTTACAGCCCTGTAGTCACATCTGGGACAGGATGACCTTTCAGCTAGTTTGCAAACAACTGCATTGACTACGACTTCAATGATTGACTGATTCACTCAGGACACACCCACATATGCTCTGTTTCTCTCCACATGTTGAAGTACAGGATGCCCAGACTGCCTACTAGAATGTAAACATTGACAGTCTATTGATTTTTGTTGCGGACAACATAAGTTACATTCACCAATAACATGTATAATCAGTACATGCGACACTCACTCAATTATACAATTAAAAACACAAACAAGAAACATACTGCAATGTGAAAAGATAAAGCCTACCCTTTAAACAAACAATAAATTAGCACCCACAAGGCATAAATAACTGTCATAGAAATTATATTTCTCAGCATTGCCAGAAAAATGAAATTTGAAGAATATTTTAGAAACTAACAAAAAACTGAAGGAAATTAAAAACAGGATACTGATGTTGGACAAGAATTCAACTGCATCAATTTGGCGAAAATAAAAATCATCTCTCATTGAATATACAATATATGTAAGAGATGGCAAGAAGATAAATGATGCATGCTTGTGCACAATAAAGTATGTCTGCAATAAAAACATTCAAGTAAAGCAAAATATGAAACTTACCAAGATCTGAGCATGGATACAATATATAAGCATACACATCTTAAATGGAATACTAAATCCAATCAGAACCAGCAAAGAAGTACAGCAGTTTATTTTGTTGTTTTACACAAAACTGTTAGTGTTTCACAAGTAAGTCCTATCAGATAATCAAGTTCTGATATCTGCATTTAGCGAAAGCCAACAAACATTTGTTGACATAAAACTATAATTTAACATACTTCTAAAGATTTGGTAATCTCTACAATTAAAATAATATGAAATTACTGTGCATATAGGTGTGTTAGAAAAACACTAATATTTATGCACAATGCAAACATTTACTTCTCTTGTGAATTATAAATATGCACCATAAGTAATTATTTTTGGAATAAATTTTAAAATTTCTGAATGAAATCTTTACAAATATGTTATAATTATTTTAGATTTACTAACCTTGCTAATATATTTTCTACTATCTAGTACGTACAATGACCCAACCCGCAGACAAATAATAATAACTGTGCGCCAGCCGATACATGTGTGGCCCATTTCACATGAACACCACAGTATTTGATCAGGTCTGTGCTCTTGTCCTGATTATGCCAGTGCCAAGACATCAAGGTAATTATCATTTTGTTCTTTGCTTCCTTTTTCTTCATCAAGTTTGCCAGTTCTCACTTTATTGTGGTGCTCTTGGCTGGGTTTGGCCTCTGCTTGCTTTCTACACACTTCCACATCATTATGCAACTGTTCCAGTTCACTACTCCAGTAGGGTTTATAATGTTTATGGGCTCCTCTTGGTACTGTTCCTCGTGCTGCCTGTAGTATGCATTTCCCAAACTCTTTAACTACTTTATTTATGTCTTCTCAGTATTAAGGTTTCTAACCAGTATGCTGGTGCGAAGATTTTACATTGCCCAGTCTGCTTTCTTGTAGTTCCACCTCGAGAGGGTGCTGCTTTCACTTACAAGGCTCATTTTCTACAGTTAGAAAGACTGGCGGTGGTCACTGCCACCAAGTTGTTTCCCAACAATTTGTGTAATGTTCCACTCCAGGTCTGGTGAATGAAAAGCCAGGTCAGGTGTAGTTGTAGTGTGCCATGATCTCGAGTAGAAAGTATGTGGGTCAGACTGGCTTGTTAATCAAGATGAATCTATTACTCATCCTGCTAGTACTTCTAGTCTCTCTCCTCTCTGGTCCATATGATCATAGCCCCAGCTCTGTGAGTGGCTGATGAAGTCGCCACACACAATCATTTTTTTTCTTTTAATGGTAGTGCCTGTGGGCGGTCACTTGGACAGTAGTTATTGATCAGATGAAGATCTGCATTGCCTGTCTTAAGTTTAAGTGTCTGATACTCAGCCCCTTCCATGTAAACTTCAATTTGGGAAGAATTTTGGTATGGCCAGACGCTCTATTCTCACGTCTCCTGGCTCCACAGGACATTTGAGAAGGACCTCCAGTAGTTGTGGTTGGACCCTTTTGAGACATAGGGCCCAGCACTGCACCTGCCTGGGGGTCCAAAGTAGGGTGAGCACCATAACATTTAGCACTTTTTTTTCATAATGTGCACAAAAACTCTTGACAATGTGTAATTTATCTCATCAATTTATGATTGTCATTTGTTTCTTGGAGGGGGAAATGGTTGAATGGATAATTACATACATGTATGGATGCATACACACACAAACTTTCTCCCTCCCTCCCACCCACACACATAAAGGATCCTTCTCCATGCCTTGAGGCCTACAATAATTGATCAAGCACATACTATTGTTTCTAGAGAACAGGAGCTGATGCATCTATTACATCAACCATGACAATACTCCTACTGAAGGACTAAATGCCAGTGTGGATAAGTACAAATATGCTTTTATCCCACATGTGCTGTGTCCATAACTGACAGCTCAGTGTCTAACTGATATTACTTCAACAATTACTGCTTATTTCCTTCACCGTTGTTATACTTCTGAAGCTAATAAATTATTTTTGTGCCCACTATTTCCATTGTAATCATACCTACCGCAGTAATTATCACTACCACTACAAAATGTGATGCATGTATTTACTCACTGTTGCCATACTACTCATCCACACCAGGGTGGATTCTTTAATGTGATCTGGGCTCCTTGGGTCTAGCACATGTCTAAAGCACTTTAAAGCATGTAAAAGGGTTCTTTACTTAGTTTTTTAACTGCAATATTCATCATCACCAATTTCCGTGCTGATAAGCATGGGCGGTCATGATTCACGCCTCACATGATCACCAGTCTTGAATCAGACCTGCATTTTTCCTCAGAAACCACATTTCAACTGCCAATAGATGTAGCTCAGTGTCTCTGCATACTGACCACACTATGACAGTTACTTAATTACTATTGCTACTACTGTTACTACTATTGCCATTACTACTACTATTACTAACTACCACTAGTACTATTTCAACCACTGCTGTTACCACTTCTGCTGATGCCTCAGTCAAAGCTGTACTAACTGTTGCTACTAAAGTGTGATGTAATACTTACTGACAGTTATTACTTAGTACAAGCAACAATGACCCCCAGAACTAAGCAATTTGAAAAAATGATACCAGGAATTTATGGAAGCTAAGGGGAGTCAGAATGTGGAAGACGATAAGGAAAGATTGATTACCAGCTCTTGTCATGGTTGAATGTGGCAGAACAGAACAGTTGTATAATGAAAGATGATGATAATATTACAAAACGATATACTCAGAAGCAGAAACAGAACATGCAGAAACAGTAGGAGCGGCACTAACATATTTATACCATAAAATCATTGTGAAATGCATGCATATGATGTATTTTACAATCCATTTCTACTGCACTTTCATTAACAAATAGTTATATTTTATTTCCAAATAGGAGTAAAACTTTATAGCATATATATATATATATATATATATATATATATATATATATATATATATATATATATATATATATATATATATATATATATATATATATATATATATACATACATACATACATACGTACGTATGTATGTATGTATGTATGTATGTATGTATATATATATATATATATATATATATATATATATATATATATATGTATGTATGTATGTATGTGTATATATATATATATATATATATATATATATATATATATATATATATATATATATATATGTGTGTGTGTGTGTGTATGTGTGTGCGTGTGTGTGTGTGTATGTGTAAAATATGTATGCAAAAAAATAAAACAAGCATTAAGAGCCACTCAATAACAGGACAGATGCTGTATATACAGACAATAAGTTTGCTAAAATTATTTTGGTTTCTTAACCATTATTAACTAGCATTCTATATCTGAAAACAAAAATTGTCTACTTTCTTTCCTGAAGCCACAAAAGACTACTGGTAACCAGCATCTAAGAGTAAAGCCTTGTCAAAAATCACATATACATATATTTTTTAAAACTGTGGTACCACTTGTGGAAGCCTCAAAACTTTGGGAAACTTGTGTGCAACTACTGACCAGGTCATGTGGGTGTGCAAAGAAAGAGAGCTAAATTGTTACCTTCAAAAGCACCTATCATTGGGACATTGAAGATGGACAGGTGGGAATTATCTTTTCGTGTTTATTTCAGTTAGTTAATTAGTTAGTCGACAGATCATCCTCACTGCACATCGAACCATCCAGTCCATAAGTGCTCAGATCCTCTCTTCAGTAAATCCCGCAGCGTGTAGCGACTAACGACACCAGTTCTGTGTTGGTTTATTAACCTTTTTGGCTTCCTGCATAGTGTTCGTGTTTGGCCACACCTCTTTTAACTTGCTGTTTTCACAGTCTGACCATGAATGTACATTCACAGTCATCACTTGGTTCTCGCAAATTACTTACTTCTCGTAGAACATTCAGTATATCAGCCTGGTCTACACTGCCCTGCACAGTAACCTTACCTGCAAGCCTGTCAGCCTGCTCATTCTCTTGTACACCCACATGCCCTGGCATGAAAATGAAGCTAATCTTTCACCGCTCCAGAGACAACAACCACTATCTCCGGACCCACTATCTTCCTGAGCATACTCATTGAGTCACTAAGGAAACGGGTTCCAAATGTTGCTGTTATGTAGCCGGGGGCGGGGTTCGGGTGAGTGCCCAACCCTGCATAAATACCCGAATGGCTCGTGCATTCATCACCACTGCAGCAAAAGTCCAACTCCTGGCCTTCTCGTGGCGGACTTGTTTTAACTAACAGGAGAAGGGGTGGCGGCAAGTCACTGGCGCCGAGAGTGTTCCAGATGTGTATGCACATACATGTATGCGCAGACACGTGTGTGCAGACCTGCACACCTAAACTCGAGTAAGACCACAGTCTGCTCTAGCAAAGGGAAGGTGATCAAGATGGAGGGAACCAGCCAGGAGGCGCACCACAGAAATCAGGATGCCATGCAATCACGCCATGAAATATGTCGACTACTGCTAAATGTTATGGTGCTCACCCTACTTTGGACCCCCAGGCAGGTGCAGTGCTGGGCCCTATGTCTCAAAAGGGTCCAACCACAACTACTGGAGGTCCTTCTCAAATGTCCTGTGGAGCCAGGAGACGTGAGAATAGAGCGTCTGGCCATACCAAAATTCTTCCCAAATTGAAGTTTACATGGAAGGGGCTGAGTATCAGACACTTAAACTTAAGACAGGCAATGCAGATCTTCATCTGATCAATAACTACTGTCCAAGTGACCGCCCACAGGCACTACCATTAAAAGAAAAAAAATGATTGTGTGTGGCGACTTCATCAGCCACTCGCAGAGCTGGGGCTATGATCATATGGACCAGAGAGGAGAGAGACTAGAAGACTAGCAGGATGAGAATAGATTCATCTTGATTAACAAGCCGTCTGACCCACATACTTTCTACTCGAGATCATGGCACACTACAACTACACCTGACCTGGCTTTTCATTCACCAGACCTGGAGTGGAACATTACACAAATTGTTGGGAAACAACTTGGTGGCAGTGACCACCGCCAGTCTTTCTAACTGTAGAAAATGAGCCTGTAAGTGAAAGCAGCACCCTCTCGAGGTGGAACTACAAGAAAGCAGACTGGGCAATGTAAAATCTTCGCACCAGCATACTGGTTAGAAACCTTAATACTGAGAAAGACATAAATAAAGTAGTTAAAGAGTTTGGGAAATGCATACTACAGGCAGCACGAGGAACAGTACCAAGAGGAGCCCATAAACATTATAAACCCTACTGGAGTAGTGAACTGGAACAGTTGCATAATGATGTGGAAGTGTGTAGAAAGCAAGCAGAGGCCAAACCCAGCCAAGAGCACCACAATAAATACCAGCATGCAAAAGCCAAATTTCAAAGGACCAAGCAGCAGGCTAGATGGAAAAGCTGGCAGGAGAAAACAGAGTCACTGAACTTTGAAAGTGACACAAGGAAGTTGTGGAAGCTAAAAAAAAACAATTTAACAATGAGGGCACAGGGAGAAAATCAAAAATTGTACTACATAAAGAAGGAAACATCTTAACAGGAAAGCAAGCAGCTGACCATTTTGAGGACTCATTTGCACAAGATAACAATATCAAAATTATCCCAGCGAAACAACAAGAGATTCGAGAAACAAAACAATCAAACAAAAATTTCAATGACTTTGCTTATTCTTTGACACAACTTTGCCCATTTTACACTGTTTCAAACAAGTGGTTAAAGTGAAAAGTGTAGTGTTTATTTCAATAAATAACAAAGCATAATTTGTTACAGCTTATCTTTGATTCTTCAAAATAAAGGGTCAGTACAGTTAGCAACTCTGGGTGTCTGCTACTAAACATATGGGACTGGTGCAGTCAAAATGAATCCAGCATCTATCATCTGTAGACTATAACACTGTATGCAGGAATATATAGTAAACAGTTTAACAATGGCACATAATTACTACTGTACTACATTATAACTGATATGATGCAAAGTGAGATACAAAGTTCAAAGTAAATAAGTGGAGCACAAGCTTTAAGAACACGACTACTGTGACACACTTATAACATCAAGGCTTACCACAGAGCTTGGAGACATCAAGTCTTCTCTGTACAGATCATTATTTGGCCTGTAACTTTTCATGACCTCACGAAACTTCTCTGCAAACATATGAAAAACAAAATTTATCTCTAATAAAGTCTGTATAATTTTCATGCAAATTAATTTTTTTATATGAAAATTGTGAACGGGTTTAAAAAAAAACATTCCATCTTTCTCATACTTCATTTCCATTCTGTTTCTCTCCCTCTCTCATATACTTATAGTTGGAGTAATGAAATAAACTTTGAGAAAAGTTCACCGTAGCCATCAGAACCAAATTTGTAACACCTTAATGCCACAGTTCAATAGAAGAACGATGACAAGAATTAAAACAAAATATAGTGAGGTATCAATGGAAGAATATATCCCAAACAAAAAAGAAAGGAACATAAAAATGGACCACACAGGAAATCTTAGATCTCCTTGAACCAAGCATACTGGCATAGAGTTTAGTTTAGTTTAGTCGTCAGATCAACATCATGGCACACAGGTTTAACCCATAAGTGCTCCGTTTTCCTCCTAACTCAAACCTGAGTCTGGAGAAATTCAGCTCAATGCACGAACTCCGTAGCATCGACGAGGATCCTGAAATACTTTGGGTAGATTTTTAACTCGAAATTTTGCCCAAGCAGCGCCGTTAGGCTACTCTTTTTCGATTTCCAACTGCCAAGGGATTTTTTACGTGAGCAACAATACACACGGGCGTCCGATCTCACTACCCAGAGACCAGGGGAAATTTTATTACTGGAAGTCCATGTGGATTTTTAAAATAAATCCCAGTCCTCACCGGGGCCATAGAGTGATGACACTGGCATAGAGTGATGACAAAAATATCAAAAACTCGATAGAGAAATCAAGAAGAAATGCAATGAAGGTAAAAAAAATATGATTAGTGAGAAATGCAAAGAAATTGAAAACATCAAGAACAATAATAATAAAACCTTGTATAAAAAATATACAGGACATATCAGGAAAGCATACTTGCATGCAAACAGGATGAATCAAGTTAAGGGACAGAAATATTCAACGGACACAATGGATATCTTATACAGATGGTCAGAATACACTGCAGACTTATTTGATGATAACAGAAACAGAGGTGATAAATGAAATATAAATACAAATATGGAAGGCCTGTCAAAACTGAAAGATGAGGTACAAAAAACTATCAAGAAAATTAAACATGGTGGAGCACCAGAAACAGGCAATATTCCTTTAGAAGTATATGCTGTACTGGAAGAACTTAGCATAAAGGAAATAACACAGATCTGAATAAGATGTATGACGCAGGGTAGATACCCTCAAACATGTGCAGCATGTGTCACCTCGATATCTTTAAAAAAAAAAAAACCAAAGCAATGGAATGCACATCAGCTTGATGAGTCATACAACAAAACTACTCTTTCCTTTTATAATGGAAAGAATAAAAAACAAAATAGGACCAGAAATCTGAGAAACTTAGTTTAGGTTTGCTGCCTCACCATCAACAAGAGGAAAGATCATAGAAAATAGAATAGATAAATGACAACAGATAGATAGAAGGATGGATGGACAGATAGAAGATAAACAAATTATAGCTAAATAGCAACCTGAACTGTTCTGGTAAACAATTTGACAATCTGTGGCAAGGACAAGAACTACTTATGGAAAGATACTAAGTGACCTCAGGTGTGCAGCAAGATACCACAGGTGAAAGATACTAGGTGACCTCAAGTGTGCAGCAAGATACCACGGGTGAAAGATACTAAGTGACCTCAAGTGTGCAGCAAGATACCATGAATGAAAGATACTAAGTGACCTCAAGTGTGCAGCAAGATACCACGGGTGAAAGATACTAAGTGACCTCAAGTGTGCAGCAAGATACCATGGGTGAAAGATACTAAGTGACCTCAGCTGTGCAGCAAAATACCATGGGTGAAAGATACTAAGTGACCTCAGCTGTGCAGCATGATACCATGGGTGAAAGATACTTAGTGACCTCAGCTGTGCAGCAAGATGCCACAGGTGAAAGATACTAAGTGACCTCAGCTGTGCAGCAAGATACCATGGGTGAAAGATACTAAGTGACCTCAGCTGTGCAGCACAATACCATGGGTAAAGATACTTAGTGACCTCAGCTGTGCAGCAAGATGCCACAGGTGAAAGATACTAAGTGACCTCAGCTGTGCAGCAAGATAACATGGGTGAAAGATACTAAGTGACCTCAGCTGTGCAGCAAAGATACCATGGGTGAAAGATACTAAGTGACCTCAGCTGTGCAGCAAGATACCATGGGTTAGAGATACTAAGTGACCTCAGCTGTGCAGCAAGATACCATGGGTGAAAGATACTAAGTGACCTCAGCTGTGCAGCAAGATGCCATGGGTGAAAGATACTAAGTGACCTCAGGTGTGCAGCAAGATACCACTGGTGAAAGATACTAAGTAACCTTAGCTGTGCAGCAAGATACCACTGGTGAAAGATACTAAGTGACCTCAGCTGTGCAGCATGATACCATGGGTGAAAGATAGTAAATGACCTCAGCTGTGCAGTAAGATACCAGGAGTGAAAGATACTAAGTGACCTCAGCTGTGCAAGAAGATGCCACGGGTGAAAGATACTAAGTGACCTCAGCTGTGTGGGAAGATGCCATGGGTGAAAGATACTAAGTGACCTCAGCTGTGCAGTGAGATACCACAGGTGAAAGATACTAAGTGACCTCAGCTGCGCAGCAAGATACCACGGGTGAAAGATACTAAGTGACCTCAGCTGTGCAGCAAGATACCACGGGTGAAAGATACTAAGTGACCTCAACTGTGCAGCAAGATTTTGTTGTTGTTGCGTATCCCTTACGGGACGTTACAGTCAACACCAGCATTTGCAGCTGCTGTTGATGTACTAGGAAAGTGTTACGTTCAGTAGTTTGCCATTGCTTTCTGAACGACCGGCCCCTATACCTTTTTCGAAAAAACCAGCACCGCCGTGTTTGAACCTGGGTATATGGGCTCACAAACTGCGTTCGCAAGCCCTTAGCCACAGAGACCGGCAGCAAGATACCACGGGTGAAAGATACTAAGTGACCTCAGGTGTACAGCAAGATACCACGGGTGAACGGATGTTACCTGACTCAGCTACTGATGGCACTGGTCTAAAGACCACAGACACAGTGATTTGTCCACATTTCTTGTCTAGTATAAACCCTTCTTCTGGTTTATTGTAGCCCAGTGTCAAGCTCTTCTTGACTACTTCTGGCTGAGACTGCAAATTAAAACATGAAATATGTTGCCACTGCATCAATGTCATTACAAGTAAGCTACTCTCAGGTGAAAATATAAAATGAGAACTCTCTATGTGTCTTGCCATTCAAAAACTGATTTCTCATTGGGCGGTGGGAATAAAATGGTTGTCAAAGCAATACAAAACACTAACTTCAGTGATCAGTATTGTGTTAACTCACCAGAAGCCATCCCACAGTCCCATAGTTCACTTGTTCATGAGCAGACATCATTACATCAATGCTATTCCAACAAACTGTTTGATCCATGGAATGATTTATTTGTTATATTCATTGTGGATTGTGCTGTGTGGGTGGTATTTATTTGTTATATTCATTGTGGATTGTGTTGTGTGAGTGGTATTTATTTGTTATATCCATTGTGGATTGTGTTGTGTGGGTGGTATTTATTTGTTATATTCATTGTGGATTGTGTTGTGTGGGTGGTATTTATTTGTTATATTCATTGTGGATTGTGTTGTGTGGGTGGTATTTATTTGCTATATTCATTGTGGATTGTGCTGTGTAGGTGGTATTTATTTGCTATATTCATTGTGGATTGTGTTGTGTGGGTGGTATTTATTTGTTATATTCATTGTGGATTGTGTTGTGTGGGTGGTATTTATTTGTTATATTCATTGTGGATTGTGTTGTGTGGGTGGTATTTATTTGTTATATTCATTGTGGATTGTGTTGTGTGGGTGGTATTTATTTGTTATATTCATTGTGGATTGTGTTGTGTGGGTGGTATTTATTTGTTATATTCATTGTGGATTGTGCTGTGTGGGTGGTATTTATTTGTTATATTCATTGTGGATTGTGTTGTGTGGGTGGTATTTATTTGTTATATTCATTGTGGATTGTGTTGTGTGGGTGGTATTTATTTGCTATATTCATTGTGGATTGTGGATTGTGCTGTGTGGGTGGTATTTATTTGTTATATTCATTGTGGATTGTGTGTGGGTGGTATTTATTTGTTATATTCATTGTGGATTGTGTTGTGTGGGTGGTATTTATTTGTTATATTCATTGTGGATTGTGTGTGGGTGGTATTTATTTGTTATATTCATTGTGGATTGTGTTGTGTGGGTGGTATTTATTTGTTATATTCATTGTGGATTGTGTTGTGTGGGTGGTATTTATTTGTTATATTTATTGTGGATTGTGTTGTGTGGGTGGTATTTATTTGCTATATTCATTGTGGATTGTGGATTGTGCTGTGTGGGTGGTATTTATTTGTTATATTCATTGTGGATTGTGTGTGGGTGGTATTTATTTGTTATATTCATTGTGGATTGTGTTGTGTGGGTGGTATTTATTTGTTATATTCATTGTGGATTGTGTTATGTGGGTGGTATTTATTTGTTATATTCATTGTGGATTGTGTTGTGTGGGTGGTATTTATTTGCTATATTCATTGTGGATTGTGGATTGTGCTGTGTGGGTGGTATTTATTTGTTATATTCATTGTGGATTGTGTGTGGGTGGTATTTATTTGTTATATTCATTGTGGATTGTGTTGTGTGGGTGGTATTTATTTGTTATATTCATTGTGGATTGTGTTGTGTGGGTGGTATTTATTTGTTATATTCATTGTGGATTGTGTTGTGTGGGTGGTATTTATTTGCTATATTCATTGTGGATTGTGGATTGTGCTGTGTGGGTGGTATTTATTTGTTATATTCATTGTGGATTGTGTGTGGGTGGTATTTATTTGTTATATTCATTGTGGATTGTGTTGTGTGGGTGGTATTTATTTGTTATATTCATTGTGGATTGTGTTGTGTGGGTGGTATTTATTTGTTATATTCATTGTTGATTGTGTTGTGTGGGTGGTATTTATTTGCTATATTCATTGTGGATTGTGCTGTGTGGGTGGTATTTATTTGTTATATTCATTGTGGATTGTGCTGTGTGGGTGGTATTTATTTGTTATATTCATTGTGGAATGTGGATTGTGTTGTGTGGGTGGTAACAATATGACTGGCAGTTGCTGGTGCAGGAAACACAGGCTAGACATAACTCATGAGGGGGATGACATTTAACTGTGATTACTAAAGTCATAAGATAAATCTATGACATTGTGGGTGAAAAGTGTCACAATTTCAGATTTTACTGCTGAATATCCTTAAATTTTGAGGACCAGTCTCTTGTGAACTGTCACAGGTAGATGGATACAACAAATTATATGCACTGGCTACTGTGACAGAATGTTTCTGATAATATCAGAAGTAATCTCTCATTCATGTCTCTCCACAGATTCTCCACTCTCCACTTGGACCTTGGTGTTTTAGATAAATTCTACTGATGATGTTCCTCCATGCCATCATCCTTAACACAAAATCATAATTTCCCTTGGGCTGCCTCTGCTAATGCTAGTCTTTCCAGTTGTTGCACAGCTGGTAGGTTACCACTGTTCATGCAAACAATAAGTCACAGCACATGAGACAGCAACAGGGTGAGAATGCAAGTAACATTGACATCTACAAAAGCCACATGGTCTGCCAGTTAGTATGAAGAATGACACCATAGTTAGCGTTGCTTTAACTTTTATAAAAATGATGAAAACTTCTGTATCGCTTTGTTCTTCCACCAATAACATCACAGACATCTCCACCACACGCGGAAAAAGATACTGTGGAGGGGATCCAAGCACTTATGGACTTAATGGTTCAATCTGCATTGAGGATAATCTGATGACCAACTAATTACCTGACCGCACAAAGTGAAATGAATCAACATTACTATTGAAAACCATACATACACAAGGAAATTTAAGGTTCACATTGTTACTGTACTAAACCTCACAATAAAAGAAATACAGAAGAGTGCTTCTATTATTAAAAAGCAAAATACTAACTTCTGACAAACTTATGTGAGCTGATCCAAGGAAGTCATCATTTAGTGTGTTGGTTCCATCCCAATCATACACAAAAAATGACAACTGGCTCTGAAGACATATAGGAAGTACATATCAGAATGCAAGGTGGTATTAATTCAACAATTCAGTGCATGCAAATTCTAAACTGATTCACAGAACACATTCATGAATCTCTAAAAGAGATAAGCATAAGCATTAATATTAATAACAACAGTTCACTGCACTAAATCAAAACTCATGATAATATATAATTTCATCTACACTTTCAAGCTAACGTCATTGTACACATAGATACATGCAAGAGCAGACACCCAGTAGTAAATCTGATACTTGCGTACAGGTTATCTCAAGGCTATGCTATCTCAAGGTGCTTACCCTGGTATAATCTGACACAAAAAACTCAACCCAAGATTCCCAGCGAGGGTTTCTTGTGCGCGGCACGAAAGGAGTTGTCAGTACCTGTATTTATAAACAAAACATTATTTACACATTTAACTAAATATCACAGATTAGTCATGCCTGTAACTTGAATAAATGATTGATTATGTTTCAAACATATTTATACTCTCTTAGCCTGAATTAATAGTAAATCATGTGAATCATCCGACTCTAGAAGACATGAACCCCTTTAAATATCTACCATCCACTATTTGCAGTGATGGTAGTTCAAACAAAGAGATCAAAACAACACTCTGAATGGCCTCATCTTGCATGACTAGACAGAATCCTTCACCACGTCTAGCGTTTTTTGTCTCGAATGGCTGTGTGAGGTGCACCAAATTTAGATCTTCCTAGCCGACGCAAGTTAGCGAGGCAGGCGTTTCAAGAATGTAACCGCATCGTGAAGCCAAAGTTATGGTTTGAGCGGGCAAAAGAACAAATTTGTATGACCTTTCGACAAAGTCTCGATAAGCGACCACTCTCTCTCAATGAGTAGTGGGCCTGCGGTCAGTAAGCTGGTATAGCTTTTCAGTCAGTCCTGCCGGCGTAGCTTGGAAGCTCGTCGGCACAAAACATTAGGCCTAATCATTGATAGAAACCTAACCTTTAATGCCCACGTTCAAGTGCTCATTAAACAAACAGCAAAAAAAGTCTACCAACTCGCCAAAATTAAAAACTTCCTCGATGAGGACACAAGGAAACTATTCTATACTTCTCATATACAGACACACTTTGACTACTGCTCTACAATCTGGGACGGTTGTTCTAATTCAAACACCAAGCGACTTTACTCACTCCAGAAATGGGCCATGAGTCTAATTTATAGCAAACATTTATCTGACAATCCTAGCCTGTATAAACGCCTTCAGTTACTAACATTCCACAAATGCCTGCTTTTCAATAAAGCTAAACTAATTCACAAAATCCTGCATCGGAATGTCCCAAATTACCTTTGGCCATTGTTTAAATATAATGCTAGACACAGTAAACGTTTAAATATACTACACATTCCGAAGCCTAGGATTGACTTATACAAAACAAGCTTAACGTACTCTGCAGCTCAGCTGTGGAACAATCTTCCACAAGAAATCAAAGACATCACCAATCCTTATTCATATAATCACAAATTATTTGAACACTATCTCAATACGGATTACCTTCCCCCTTAATAATAAAGATAATAATAATAATATAAATATAATTATAATTTATATATAATTATATATTATTTACGATACAAAGATGTGTGTAAGCGGGACATGATTGATACAGGCATTGATAATGCACATTGGGAGCACGTCGCCGCTGAACGTGTTGCATGGAGGGCAACTATCAGAAACGGAATAAAGACAAAGGAGAAAATGATTGCAGATAAAGCACACACAGAGCGTGAGAGACGTAAGATGGTGCAAAATGGTGGAAGTGACCATGTTTTCACATGCACCTACTGTGGGCAAACATTTGCAGCAAGAATTGGCCTTACCAGCCACACTCGCCACCGCCATGGATCGTAGTTATTAAGCCTTTTTAAAGCACAATGTAACAAACTATCGTCTGTCAAGACGGAAAGGTGCCAATGATGTGAATAATAATAACAAAACCCTAGTATAACAGCCAGTCCCCTTTTTGTAGGCCAGTATATTCCACATGGCTAATAATAAGTGTCAGACCATTATCTAATATTATTGTGTCGTGTAGTTTTAATGTTCGCATTTTGCCCATGCCTTTATAATGCATATCTTTTATATTGTTGCTGTTCTTTGTTAGCCTTGAATGATGTGTGAATTAAATAATGTATGAAAGAGAGTGACAGAAGGGCAGAATGTTAGATGGGCCTGCGTGCCCAATTCTTAACCCTTTGAAAATAAAGTTTGTTCGTTCGTTCGTTCGTTCGGTAGGCGTCCAGTGGTTTTGCATGTATCACCGGGTACCGGGAGGGCATGCTTTAGCGATGCTACTCTTGACCTGCATGTGCATGAATAGTCCACCTGTCCAATAGATATCTGGTTGATCCTGCCAGTAGTCATATGCTTGTCTCAAAGATTAAGCCTTGCATGTCTAAGTTCACACTGTCTCAAGGTGAAACCACGAATGACTCATTAAATCAGTCGAGGTTCCTTAGATGACACGATCCTACTTGGATAACTGGCAATTCTAGAGCTAATACATGCTTAGCAAGCTCTGACCCTCGCGGAAAGAGTGCTTTTATTAGTTCATAAACCCCCTCTGATGTGTCTCCACCTTGTTGTGGTAGAGAGGCTTGCGTGTCCCAATGACCTCAAAAGCTATGCCGATGGAAGCACAACTACATGTCGGACAGGTCTTGGGATAGTGAACAGACCAAGAGAGACACAATCTGCTGCCTTGAAGGTAGACTGAGGATAGCAATCAAAGTCCGAAACAGGCGTACATTGCCACTAATTCTTGGTCCGGACACATACTCTAAGGCTCTCTGCTGAGGGATATGGCTGAATGCCTCTAAGCTATAAACCCTCGAATGTGAGAGCAGGGCCGATATTCACCCACTGCAAAATGGAGGTGAGATGCTGAGCACGCTACATGTTTAGTTCAGACACCTGTTCGAAGGCTTCCAGTTGAGGGATATGAGGGATCCCCCGGATGAAAGGGCCTGGCTGTTACTCACTCTCTGCTGCACGGAGGTAAGGTGCTGAGCCGGCAGCACATGTAGCCTACCTCGTGAGTGTTACTGAAGGTGAAAAAGTGTCCCAATCGCACGCAATAGTTATGATGCAATACTGCATAAAGAAAAACTCATTGAGTATATTCAAAGATGGAGAAAAGTCTCACTAACACGAAATGGAATGCTTGGCTAGTGAATCCATTATGTGGAAGTCCAAAGAGATAAGCTGCAGAATGGATGTCGTCTGCAGACTAAGGTAGAAAAACGTCTCATTAACATGAAATGGAACGCTTGGCTAGCGAATCCATTACGTGGAAGTCTAAAGAGAAAGCTTGCTGAGTGGGTGTCATCTGCAGATTGACCGTTCCTGGTCTATGTGGGGAGCAGCCAGGGGCAAACGAAATGCCCAATATATGGAAGTGAGGAATTAAAGCAGCCATGAACAAGACATGGTGATTCCTTGGGTGAGCCCAGTCTCAGAGCGCTATGTACCGGCTCTGTAATTATGGAAGCCTTCTTAGATAGCGGGGAATGCTCATGGTCTGCCCCTGCCTTCTCTTGAAGGTTGACAGTGATGTCTTTAACCGTTCTACTACGACCAGCTGAAATGTGGGCGACACCACGACAGTAAGAGTCTAATATGCCTCGAAACCCAGGGAAGGCAAACCCGTAAAAATGCCAGCAGAAGTTGGATGTGCCAGCCGAAAGGTTGCAAATAAAGTGGTACAACGCAAAAACGTCAGAGTGAAATGTCCCTCGTGCCTGGAACAGCTCTGACTATCTAGTTTTCTGTGCACAGCATCCGTACACGTCCAACCAAAAGCTCGGTGAGTGGAAGTCATCTGCAGACTGACTGTTCCTGGTTTGTGCAAGAGCGGCCTGTGGTGAACGAAATGTCCAATGCATGGAAGTGAGGAATCAAAGCAGTCATGTGCAGGACGTGGCGATTCCTTGGGTGAGCCCAGCACCAATGTGCTATGTATCGGCTCTGCAACTATGGAAGTCTCCTTGGTTGGCGGAAAATGCCCATGGTCTACCCCTGCCTTCCCCTGAAGGTTGACCGTGAAGTCCTGACACCACTCATGTGCAGGACGTGGCGATTCCTTGGGTGAGCCCAGCACCAGTGCGCTATGTATCGGCTCTGCAACTATGGAAGTCTCCTTGGATGGCGGAAAATGCCCATGGTCTGCTCCTGCCTTCCCCTGAGGGTTGACCGTGAAGTCTTCGACTATTCTAACTTGATCAGCTAGGATGTGGACGGCACCACAACAGTGAGAGTCCCCCAGGAATGCTAACCTGGTAAAAAATGCATGCTAAAGTCGGATGTGTTGGCCTAAGGGCTTTGGCCCAAGAGTGCCTAACCAGACACACTGCAACTACATCTGAAAAACCACTCTGGATGAACGCAGAAGAAGAAGAAGAAGAAGAAGAAGAAGAAGAAGAAGAAGAAGAAGAAGAAGAAGAAGAAGAAGAAGAAGAAGAAGAAGAATCCTTCATGGAAAAGCAACATCAGCTGTCCTGTCAAGAGCAGACTACCCAAACCACTTCTGGTATCCATTCTTTTATATGGGTTTGAGAATTAGACTTTCACTGTAGAAGAAGTAAGGGGACATCCACATTTATGTGCTCATGTCATTCTACCATAAGATTATTTCAAGATCGCGTTAATACAAGAAACTATTACTTGATTTTGTTTCTTCCTCTATACTTTACGGTTCTGTACTTCTAGTCCTTCTGAAATTCGTTTTATAACATAAGTCGACCTGCAAATCACATTTTATGTAGACGTCTGGACTTGTTCTAGTATGTGTTATTAAATTTAGCTTCCATTTTTACTTATACTGTGTAAAAGGGGGGGGGGGGAATTTATAGGGAGGAAATATGAAGGGGGGGGGGGGGAATGTGACGTTCTGAACATATTGTGAAGGGGTGCATGGACCAAAAAAGGTTGAGAACCACTTTCCTAAAAGATGTATATCACAGTGCGGAGAAACCTACAAGGTGTTTTGATTGATTGATTGATTTAAGAACCGACATCACAGCTTGATTGCCGACTTACTCCTTTTCTCAAGGAATATCTTCAGAACTGACACCTGCAACTTAGAACTATGTATAAATTGGGAAAGACAGCACAAGTGGTAGGGGAAATGACATATAAGATATACATTTTGGGATTGTATGAAACAAGATTAAATGGAGCTGGGAAAAAGCTGTCCTGGTGAACATCCAGGTGAGAGATGTGAGGCGCGACTTCCAAATGCTGTCTATCCATTCAGAGCGGTGGCTGCTGGTTGCAATTTTCTGTAGCAATGTTCATGGAGTTGGTTATGATTATGATGTGTGTGACTTCCTGTTCTGCCGCCCATTCAAGTGTTCTGGAGGCAGTGGTAATCTCCATAGTCAGGCTTGATGTACTTTTTGATTGTTGTCCCCATTAGAGAAAACTATGTCAAGGAAGTCTTTGCCAGGTTCATGTGTGCCCTTGATTCCTGAGACCACTCACTGAATCTGTCGTTATGCTGCACTCCGGCTGGGATTTTATGCCTACTTTTTCCATGTTGGTAGACAATGATATCATCAGCATATGACATTGTTCTGACAACACCCATAGTCTGTACACTGGTGACACCTGCTGATACAAGTGGGAAGATACTATCAAGAGAAAAATGAATAGCAGTCTGTCAGAGTATACAAATAGAGCCGGAGACAACTGGAGATTGACTGCTGCCAACCTTCATTGCAGAGATGACAATTGATTTATTGGTTCATTGATTGATAGTGTGAATTTATAATGTCCCTGAAGATTTGTTAGTGCCCTGTTGTCCCTCTATCAGATGCTGACCATTAATGACAAAATGTGCCATTGATAAACTCTCCAGAACTATTTAATACCTCTCAGGTGGGGACAATGCACTTAGGCCACCATCTGGTCATAAAATAACAGATATCCTCATTCTCTAGCACAACTGTCTGCATATGAAACACACACAATTACATTAATTCACAGGGACAGACACACAGACAGTCAGGCAGACAAACAGGCAGGCATAGATAGAAATTGCATCCACGTAGACAGTCAGAAAAGGCAGACAGGCTTAGATAGAAATTGCATCCACATAGACAGTCAGAGAAGGCAGACAGGCAGGCAGGCAAAGATAGAAATTGCATACTCACAGACAGTCAGTTTAGGCTGGCAGGCAGGCACAGATAGAAACTGCATACACAAAGACAGTCAGAGAAGGCGGTCAGGCAGGAAGGCATAGACTGAAATTGCATACACATAGACAGTCAGAGAAGGCAGGCAGGCAGACAGGTATAGATAGAAACTGCATTCACACAGACAGTCAGAGTAGGCAGACAGGCAAAGATAGAAATTGCATACACACAGTCAGATAAAGATAGAAATTGCATACACACAAACAGTCAGATATGGCAGGCAGGCAGGCAGGCAGGCAGGCAAAGATAAAATTGCATTCACACAGTCAGATAAAGATAGAAATTGCATACACACAAACAGTCAGATATGGCAGGCAGGCAGGCAAAGATAGAAATTGCATTCACACAGTCAGATAAAGATAGAAATTGCATCCACATAGTCAGTCAGATAAGGCAGGCAGGCAGGCAAAGATAGAAACTGCATATACACAGACAATCAGAGAAGGCAGGCAGGCAGGCAAAGACAGAAATTTCATACACACAGACTGTCAGATAAAGCAGGCATGCAGCCAGACAGGCAGGCAGACATGCAGGCAGGCATAGATAGAAATTGTATACAGTGGTATTATTTACCCTTTTTCTATTACAGAACAGAACACAATAGGGATCAGACGCTCCAGTTTTGTCAGCTACCAGGACATTGGTGGCACCATGGATACACACAAGCATGACCCCAGCCACTGAAATACATCCACATCAACAACAGGTTACTGACTGTGCATGTCATCTACATGCACATGAGCAGAAACATGTCAGCACATCAAATATGATGAACATGGAAAACAGACAGGACATAACTAGTCTAAACACTGATTCTGACACAAGTGAGTTTATATTTGCTAGAAGTACACATACAGCATTAACATTCAGGAAGCCACATTATGGATAATATTGAAACAGTATTGAATTGAACTAAAACTTTATACTTAATATGTGAACTAAGAAAAAGCCTTTGACAGCACTGATAGTGAATCCCTTTGGAAATTATGAGATCTCTGCCGGTCTCTGTGGCTAAGCCGGTCTCTGTGGATAAGGGCTTGCGAACTCGATTTGTGAGCCCATATACCCAGGTTCGAAATACAGCTGTGCTGGTTTTTTTCGAAAAAGGTATCAGTGCCGGTCGTTCAGAAAGCAATGGCAAACTACTGAACGTAAAATTTTCCCAGGAATCACGAACAGTGAAAATGCTGGGGTTGACTGCTTCGTCCTGTGAAGGACATGCAACTTAATTTAAAAATGAGATCTCTGAGAAATCATTACCTCAATAAAGGCAACATGAAAGGGACAGTATTTTATTTCTTCAGAGTTGTTCAAGAAGGCTAGAAATCTGATCATTTACCCCAAGATCAGGGGATCATCATCATCAAGTGCCCTGTCAGCTGGTGTAGGTGTTTACGACTCGCCACAGATCTTGGTCTTTGGTTTTCTGGATCAACTCTGCTGAGATATTCCTCCATGCCACTGTCTCAATCCATCCAGCATTATTTCTCTTGGTCTGCTTCTGCTGCTTTCTCTTTGAATTTTCCGGTTGTCACGATGTTCTCCTAATGTCTCTCTTCTCATCACATGGCCAAAGAAAGCTGTTTGTCTCTTTCTTATTGTTTTATATAATGTTCTAGTTTCATTAGCCTCTTTCAAGCAATCATTGTTAGTTACTCTGGCAGTCCAAGGAACTCACAACATTTGTCTCAGGAACCACATCTATGTTGCTTCCAAGTTCTTCCTAATTTCATCATTTACATTCCAAGATTCACAGCAAAACAGGTTCTATAAGGGGTGTTCATTTGAAATCCGTTTGTGCAGCACCACGCGTAATTGCATACGTTGAGCATGATCATGTCATAGTCATGTGATAAGTACTGACCAATGAATAAAAGAGCACATGCTTATCGTCCCATGATGCATAGGTTCTGTTTCTGACTGTTGAGAAAATGGCAGGGTTGATCTAAAATCCGTCCAAAGAAGCTCAAAGAGTGGTGATTCAGTTTCTTTCATTTGAAGGATGTCGACCAGTGGACATTCATCGAAGAATGCAGGCAGCGTACGGTAACAAATGCCTGTCGAAGACAACAGTGACAGACTGGGCACGAATGTTTTAGAAAGGACGCCAGCTCACGACAGATCTTTGACATCTGGGTCGGGTACGATAATGCTCGTCTGCATGTCACAAAGACTGTGCAGGAAGCATTAGCACGGAAGAAGTGGGAAATTCTGCAACATCCAGCCTATAGTCCTGATTTGTCACCATGTGATTTTCATTTGTTCGGACCTCTAAAAAAAAGCTCTCAGGGGCAATGATTTCATACAGATGCAGATGTAATGAACGTGGTAAACACTTGGTTCAGTGAGCAACCACAATCCTTTTTTGCGTTCAGCATTTACTGCCTACCTAAGCAATGGGATGCTTGCCTGAATGCCTACGGCAACTTCTTCTGACCAACCCATGGTGCATAATTCATTCAAAATGAATGCTTTGTTTAAGTCTACCACACCTGTTAATGTTTCTTTCATGCTTTTGTAATAAAGCTATTGGAACAGGTTTCAAATGAACGTCCCTAATATATAGCACTTCAGGTCTTCATTTCTTACATTCTGAATGCTCTATGTAAGTCGTTTACGTGAACCAAGTGATGACTGTGAGTCTACAAACATGGTCAGGCTGTGAGAACAGCAAGTTAAAAGAGGTGTGGCCAAACAAGAACACTACGCAGGAAGCCAAAGAAGATTAATAAACCAACACAGAACTGGTGTCATGAGCCGCTACACGCTGCGGTATTTGCTGAGGAGGGGATCCGAGCACTTATGGACTGAATGGTCTGATGTGCAATGAGGATGATCTGTCAACTAACTACCTACCTACCTACCTAACTAACTAACTAACTAACTAACTAACTAACTAACTAACTAACTAAATAACTAACTAACTAACTAATTCAATGATAGTGATTTATTGCATCAATTTTCTCATCAATTTTCTGAAATGCAGCTTTTGCATGCTCTATTCTGCTTTTAATCTCTGTTGTGCATCTTCCATCTGATGTTATAAAAGTCTCTAGGTATTTAAAACTATCCACTTGGTTAAGGATTTTCCCTTCTAACTCCATTTTGCACCTTGGTGTCACCTTTTTCTTTGATATCACCATTGTTACTGTTTTCTTGATATTCAAGAAGAGTCCTTTCTTTGCACTCTCTGTTACTACAATGTCCAACAATTGTTGTAGATCTTTTGCATTATCCGCCATAAACACTGTGTCATCTGCATAGCATATATTATTTATATTATAACCTCCGAATATTATTCCTGGCTTTTCTTTGATCGTTCTAATTATTACTTCGCTATAGAGGGAGAAGAGATCCAGTGACAAAACACATCCCTGTCTTACTCCCAGCTTTATTTGTTCATAATTTCCTTCTTTATTTCCCATTTTAATTGCTGCTACTTGGTTCCAGTAAATATTTTTTATTTTTCTGAGATCTTTCCCATCAGTGTTAATATCTTCCAACATTTTAATCATTTCATCATGCTTTACTTTATAAAATGCCCTAGTATAATCTATGAAGCACAAATATATGTCTTTCTGTGTCTCTACTGATCTGTCTATTACGTTCGTAATGTGTATATTGCATTGTTTGTACCCTTTCTTTCCACAAATCCATACTGTTCTTCACCAATTTCCATTTATATTTTCTTTCTTGTTCTTCTCATTATAATTCTGAGTAGAAGCTTAGTGACATGGTTTATTAGGTTAATTGTACAAAAATCTTTGTATTCAATTATTCCTGGTCTTTTTGGTATAGCTATAAATAAAGATTTCAGCATATCGCTCAGTAAATATCCATGCTTTAAATAGCATTCAAACTTTGGTTAATATATCTACTCCAAATTCTCCCAGTACTTCTAATTCATCTAATGTGATTCCATCTAGCCCGGCTGGTTTTCTTTTCTTCATATGCTTGACAGCTTTTAGAATAGGCGGGCCTTCTAAGTTACTTTCTTATGTTGGATCAGGGGATAGCATATTTTATAAAAATCCACTGTGAATAACATATGAATTGAACCAGATCTGCTCAAGTTAAATGTGGACAGTGTACCTCTAAGCTGTTTATAAGTCTAAACCCTAACATACTTTCATGACAGTGTGATGTAGTTGTTTCTTGGATGTCCTTTTTCTCTGTTCTCTTGGACTGTAACCTTCAGTTTATTCTATAGCAGATGCCCGTGTCTCATATTGTGATCAAGCTATGGCAGCATAAGTTATTATACATTTTCCAACAGTTTTCTGTTATTCCCAATGTATACAAGAATTTGTTCATATAATCTCTTTTCTGCCCAGCCAACTCTTTCCATCCCACATTAACACCTGCATTAACACCATATCTCAAAAGCTTCCAAGTTCTTGTCACTTTTATTTTGGTTAGAGTCCATTTTTCAGAGCCACGCAGTACAGGCCAAATATATGAGGTGATTATTCTTTTTTTGCATCTGAATATTGATGTTGCTGATGTGAGAATTGTTTCGACAGAAATCATTTGTGACTTTGATTATCAATATATATAGAGTCAATAGAAGTTAACATGATTCCACAATATATATGTGTGTATATATGTGTGTGTGTGCGCGTGCGGGGGTGGGCGTGTGTGTGTGATCACCTTCTGTCTCAGATTTCTCACCTTGGCCAAATATTTAAAAAGTTACTCTTTGTCAAACATAATAAAAAATCCCAATGTACGTGGTTATTATTGACAAAGAGAGCCTCTTGGAAGGTGTGTATGAAATTATGAATTGAGTATATAATTATATATTATTATATATTGGCAAGAAATAACATTTTTCACACGTTGTTTAACCTTGTATGTGTGGAAGGCCTATTCAACCAGCATACACAGTTTCATAGAAGTATGGTAGTCACTCATTCAACCAGTGAACATAGTTGCACGGAAGTATAGTAGCCACTCATTCAACCAGCATACAGTTTCACATAAGTGTTGTAGCCACTAATTTCTCCCACAAATTAACCATGGACTCTGTGGCTTATTCTGGTCTATGTAAATAATAATACATTCTTTTGCTAAACACTAGAGAGTAAAGAGTTCTACTTCATCTAAAATTATTTTTCAATAATTTTTACGTTAAAGCAAATTTGTCATGGAAAGCAATGTGATGGAAACTCTGTAGCCATGAAATGACAATACCCAGGATGTTATTTTCAGTGTCAGCGAGGAAGACAGTTGATCTGATAGCAATGATAGCAGGTAATAATGGCAATAACTAAGGGACAGCAGAGGTGATAACTGACAGATAAAGTTGACAGTATTAGGCCTTCTAACTCTTAAAGGGGAACAGATACCTTAATGTCATCTTTGTTAAATTAAGTAGATGTTTAAGGAACGAAAAAGGAACGAACCAAAAGATTCTTCTGTTGTCTGTGGATGAATTTCATTTGAAATATTTACCACATTCAATTGTTTAGCTCAAATAACATTGTTGGTGTTGACAACAAATTACTTTCTTACAAGTCAGTTCAAATTTCTTTTCAAATATGTACGGCTGGTGCAGTTTCTGGCAGTATTCATGTATGATATTAAAGAAAAAACATGGCCAAAGTAAATAAAACTGTTCAGCAACCTGTCCAGTTTATTGACTGTAGCACTGATGGGTTTCAAGCAGTGTTTTGTCAGTTATCAATGTCTGCTTAGTGTCTCTAAATGTGGACATGCCCTGGAAATATATTTGCAGTTACATAACAAATGCAGAGTGTGAAATAAAATCTGCCCCTTTGGTAATGAAGTTTAAAGTGTAAAAATCCCCTAACCATTATGTAGCATCCTGCTAGAAAGACCTCAATCCTTCGCCCATTCCTCTACCTCAAGCATTTTTATGACAAAGAGTTTACAAACACATATATTGAATTTACTGGACCCACCCACATATATATCCATGGTGGTGCAGTAGTTAATATGCTTGCCAGTCGGCCCTGTGGTCATATGTTTGAATCCCCATGTGGGGAATTTGAAAAAACAAATTACCTGGGCTTTAAGATTGACCCAGCCCAAAATGATTACCAGGTAATGTTCTGGAAAGAAAAGGCAGCTGCCATGAGACTGACCACTTCAGCCGTCGAGTCTCACTAGATCTATGGATATATGGTACTGATATGGCTGAAGGCTAGAAAAAGGTGCTTTACTTGTACTGTTCTACTTGACTCACTTATGTGTTACTTCTGTGATATAACAATCTTACCACTGGTGACCTTGGTTGTGACTGGAGATTCTATATCTGTCAGATTGACCACAGGTAATGATGTATATTTCATCGTGAAGTTGAGTTTTGATCCATCTTTACATTCAATTGTAGTTTCACAGCTGAAACATAACTAAAGTTGTTAGTATAACATATACATATCAAAGAAGGAACAATACAGTAGTAGAATATGACAATATAAAATGAAACAAGAAGGTATGTGAAGATTCTGGGGAGAAACCACAAGCACAGATATGTGTACATTCCCTACATGCACCTCAGGTCAATTCAACAGACACTACACACACAGACACACGTACATTCCCTACATGTACCTCAGGTCAGTTCAACAGACACCACAAGCACAGACATATGTACATTCCCTACATGTACCTCAGGTCAGTTCAACAGACACCACAAGCACAGACACACTGTGTACATTACCTACATGTACCTCAGGTCAGTTCAACAGACACCACAAGCACAGACACACTGTGTACATTTATAACAGTGTACAGAGACTCGCAAGACGTGGTTTCAGTTTCAATTATCGTTTATTATCTTGATGGTGACAATATGGCTCCTTCTTCCATTGAGCCGGGATGTAAACTACCCTTGCCAACCCAATACGTCACGATTGAGCATCTCTCACCCTTTCACTCTCGATGCTCAATCGTGCTGTATCTATTTCCCACTAGACCCTAATAATACCCCAGTACTCCCTTACTGTTACACCTCCCCATGTTTGATAAAGAATTTTCCTTATAAAGGAAAACTCTTTACTCCTAATCCCCTTACTCTATTCCCTCTTTTTCCTTACTTCTCACAGTTCCCCAACTCTAACTTAAATGAATATTCAATTTCTTTAACTTTTCCCCCTGCTATATAGTCAACCCCCTCCTTCTTCGTTTCTGGCCCTTCAACCAACCATAACATATTTACAATTCAATCTCAACTTTATATAATACATCATAACATCATAACACGTCTTCTTAAATACTCCTTCTTCTCTTCATCAGCAATCTGCTTAAAATTTCAAACGCTAACACCAACTCCTTATTTTTATCACCAACGCTACTAATCCCCCACTTTCAACTAACCTGAAATTACTTTCACACGATAGGAAGACAAAGAATCGGTGGCCACCGGTAATTTAAAAGAAGAAGTAGAACTCTTTCCACACAAAAACTACACTCACCTAAATCACACACCCCTTTACCCCCCTATGTCATTTGAGACTTTATGTAATAAAGTCTAAAACACCTTATATCTCCCACAGTACCACTCATTATGGCTAACAGTTTACGCTGCTATCTACAGCATCAAATACCAATCATCAAAAATATTCTTCACATTCCAATTGTCTATATATTACAGACACTACTACTCTACCTCAACCTCACACTGTAATGTTAACCACAAAACATATCCCGAGGACACAATTAAAAAGGTCTATTTTCCTTTAAGACCTCCTCCAACATTATACAGATCACCTCACATACCTCATCACCTCGCATAACTAATCTTCTCCTATCCCTCAGTCAAAAATTCTCTCTTAATGTCCATTTCTTATGGGCATATTCACTAAAACCTCCCTATCAATTTATGCCGTTATCAACAGCAACCTTATACTACTCCCTAATTCCTGTCTATGACTACTTGTAATCGACTTTATCTCAGTCCGGACCCTCAAAAAACCCCATGTCATTATGTCTCCCCTATGTTTATCTCACACTTACAGCCCCTTTTCCATTGTACTGTTATCCACAGTGTCTAATCAAACATGGATCCAATTCATGTTTACTCTTCATCTGGGGTAATTTTCTTATTCTTCTATAACCCAGCAATCTCGTGTATATCATGGCTCTTCTGACCCCACGGAAAATTATGTTCCAAAACTTTCCCATCATTTACTCCCCTGCTGTATTCATTAATCTTTTCTTCTCCCATGTGGCTTCCTAATCCCATATTTATTAATGCTGACTTTAGTGTATCTCTAAACTTTCCCATAACCATCCCCGGTATATGTTTCCACTTCTTCATAAGCCCATCAACCTCACTATGCTGATTATCCCAGCAATATACACCCATGAACTTATTCTTCACAAAGAGAATGTGTCTCTCTATTAGCTCTACAGTAGTTTATTAACTCTTTTCTGAACGAAGGGTCCTAATTAAAGCCCCCTGTATTTTCTTTATTCTAGACAAAACCCTGTAAATTAAACATAACTTAATTAACTACTATTTAACACACAAAACAGCGAAATAAAATCACAACAGGATATCAAATCCCCCCCAAATTTTTATAACAATCATTTATGTTTCCCCTCAACTCAACTAAAGGTATGATGATGATAGGTGATGATGATGGTGACGATGATTAAAATAATACAACATACATCCTAATCTATTTTTATCTAATACTACTGGTCTCTTTTACGGACCAGTAGTTTTTACAAAAAATCTATGGACACAATACCCCTATTCTAAAATAATAACAATCATTTTACAGGACCAAATCAAGTAAAAAAAACATTTTATATATGAGGTATTAAACCTAGACTCAATAAAACAATTGTCTTCTCGCTAAAGAGAAGGTTTTCAAAAAAAAATATAATTCACTTAGAATTAACCACGTAAAGTGACCCAGCAACATTGGCCTCCTTTGCTAACCAATGTAACACCTATCTATTTAGCCAAGTCATGTATAACAAAACAACTCCATACCAAGCATTAATGCCAAAATACGTATATACATATATACAAATATCTATCTGTTATCTACAGATCATCATAATGCGGAACCATACTTGTTCCCCTCAACCAAAATCACTACTCAACAACTGACCGTTCCTTTTTCTGGAAGTCAAACATTGATTATCTCCCCTCACAATTTTCTTTTTCCAGCCTAACTCCTAATACATCATCACATCTAAAATGTCCTTTTAAGCCAGCACTGTAAACTACAGGTCGACTCACTTTATCTCAATATTATCTCACTGTACCAGCAGTCATCTATTCACTTATTAATTAACCTGTGGCTCGGATTTTTACCAAGCATCACTACAACTTCCTAATCAATATTACCGTTATCTACGGTATCTCCATCCTCCTACGTCCAACAAAAATTTGGTCTATTTATTATAGACCTCTCACCAAAACAACTAATTCTACTTCTAATTTTTCCTTCTACCCGACGCAATTAATATTTCATTCTCCTGCATCAGTACTTTCTGTATCTCACCACCATTACCTCAAATCTCTCCTATCCTTTCCATATCGTGACGATAATCAAACCAATCACTCTTATCGGAACACCTTTTCTAACATTCATTTACCTCATCTTGTTTACCTTCGTATCTTTCACTCCTATTTATCGGGATTCTTTCAGAACAGCAACTCACGTCAGTATATACAACGGACCTCATTTTTCTCATTTCTCCGTATTAGGCATTCCTGCTTCGACATGTTCCTGTCAAGAATACTAAAGATGTTTTATGAAACGTCAGTCAGAATATTAACTCTCTTTCCGTCAACCTGTCATACGACTTCCATAATTTCCTTCCAAGATCACACATTCCAAACAAAAGATATCAGCCTTTAGCACAAACAAAAACAGAGGCGACGACTATAACTAAAGAAGAACAACCAACAACAATTCAGCTAAACGAAACGAAACAATTGATATTGACAACAGGTGTAACAAGGCTATTCAATTCTCTGGACTTATCAACCACTCTTCGCATATTCACTCGGACAGTGATACCTAAACTCGCTCTCATCTCACGAGTACTCTCGCATCGCGACAATCTAACGTCTACGGTCATTTATTTCCTGAGTGTAAGCGAGTTTTGTTTCCCTATTATCTTCCATTCTTTCTATATGCCCCAGCCATTGTAGTCTATTAGCCTTCATGATACCAGTGATTAGCGGGGACTTAAACAAATCATAAATGTCTTTGTTACTTCTTCTTTTCCACTCTCCACTTTGTGTATCCCTAATGGGTCCAAAGATGCGTCTTAAAATTTTGTTCTCAAAGGTTTGTAACAAGGCTTCGTCTCCTTTCGTTGTACTCCAGGTTTCAGAGCCATACAGCACAACTGGTCTGATCAGTGTTTTGTATATTGTGATTTTGGTGTTACGAGATAGCGCCTTTGATTTTAGTAGATGTTGTAGTGCATAGTATATCTTATTTCCAGAGTTGATTCTAGTTTGTATTTCTTCCCTTATGATGTTGGAGCAGTTGAAGATTGTACCCAGGTATTTGTATGTGTCCATACTATTACTACAAAAAAACCAATTTTTTTTTTACGCCAGCTCAACATTCCAGCAATCACTCACCAGAATCTACATCTACATGTATTGATCTCCTCTACACACATTGACATAAGACATATCAACGCCAGTTTTACACTTTTTTCTATGTACTTCAGTTAGGCGACGTCATCACACCTCTCTCCTACTTCCTTCATCATGATGAACACCTGTCTGACTACAGTTATACTCACGTATGAACAACGCACAACCAGACGAATTATTCCAGAGGACTTTCTCAATTCACTGCTTTCTTATATCTCCCCTTTACTCAATCACTCACTCCTATACGAAGGTCAGATCCTATACATTACCTCTCGCAACTTATATTGCTTTCACAGCACTATCTACTATCTCTTCAAAACAAATCTCATTCCGGTGAACTACTAACCTCGTAACCATCATTCCACACAACAACTTTCTCAGACTTAACTTCTCCGCAAGCACGACGTAACTCGTATTTTTCAAGCATCCACCTCTACAGTCCTTTACTTTTATTCTCACGTTCAACTGGCTACTTTACACACAGGATACTCAGTTCCTCCTCAATCTATATCTCCTCACCAGACACTCTCGGTTCACCTGTCAACCATACTATACTTACTTCTCAAACTCCCAAGCGAAAACTATCTCAGACATCACGTCATAGCTCTGAAGTCGAAGCATTTCTAGTACTTAGTTTATCTCTCACCCTCTACTAATTCTGTGCTAATCCTACTCTATTTTAATCACCTCAGTTATACATCAGTCAAGCTGATTAATTCTCTGTAACTATCCATTCCGGACCAAGGAGTATTTTTTCCTAGTTTTCTCTCCCTACCTCACAACCAAACGCACGATATCCTGTATTACGTAATCCACGTGGAATATCATTTGCCGTACTTCACTATCCTCAAGAACACCATCGCCTACCCTGTACCATGCTACACCAAAAAATTCATCTGTCTATTTTAGACAGCTCATATACCTATATGCTCAAACCGCAGTTCTTCTCATAATCCAAAACTATTTCATTTTCCTTCTTCCCCCATGTAATTTTAACTGTTATAGAGTGTGTCCAAGTTGAATACTTCACTGTCTTTCAATACATTAACCTGTCTTTTTCTTATTATGTCATCATCACTATCTGTTGTCCACCTGTTAAAGTACTCAGGTCTTAATTCTCTGAGTTTTCTTATGTTATCTTCTGTTGTCGAAGAGTAAATTCCCGCTATCTGTCTATCACTATTCTTCTTCTTAAATGTTTTCTTCTTATTTCCTTTATTTGCGTCGGTCTGCTCACTGTTCTCTGTATACCTTACGTAACGTTTGTACCTCCCCATTTCGTCTTCAGATGACACACTGACAATAGTTCCCTCATCAGACTCATTATAGTAGTTCACCGCAGCCACGTCGATTTCATTCCCATAGTCGCCTTTAAAACGTCTGAGTTTCTTTCTCTTTCTTGGTCTTCGTCCCTTAGCCTTCCCTACTTTCTTGTCATACCAACCAGTATCTTGTTCCAAAGAGTCACTAACCAAAACTCTGTCCGTCTTTCCACCAGCAACAATACCGTATGAAGGAACATCACGCTTCGATTCAGGATCTGCTCTCATTGCAAGTCTCTCATCTTCCGAACCATCAGTATTAACATCCGTTTCAGCATCACTATAATATTCGGCGGTAGGAATATCTTCTCCGTAATATGAACTCTGACAGCTAATATTCCTACACCACTTGGGAATTAGTTTCATGTCTATAGCTGAGGAATTTGACACGGTAGTACCTCTATTAACTATCATACTTTCTTCAATACTCTTCCTCTTTCTTTCGTCCTTGGTTTTCATCTGTCTATCTTTCTTAACTTCAACCTTGTCTCTCTTAGTCAAATGAGTTGATTTTGCCTGAGTTTCTATTAAGTCAGTTTGACTTCCCTTTGTTATCTTGCCGGCTGGTTGTACCTGGACCTTTTTCTCTACTGTATCTACCTGAGTCTGTGTACTATTTTCTATCTTATTACCTGCCTGCGTCTGTGTCTCTCGGTTTCGTTTCTTTACTAATACCGTCGTCTTCTTTTCCTGTCTACTAGTCACATTCGCAACCATTATAGGATTAGTTTGTATTTTATTTACAGGTTCAACTCTGTCTCTTACACCTGATTTCAAATATTGTCTTTGTCTCTTTTCAAACCAGTCGTTACGTCTTTTTCTAGCGGTTGCACTGTGAGAGGGCCAGTCCCATGATTTCCTTGAAAGGTTTCTCTCACGCCCATTTTTGTATTTATAACTGCTATACCAGTCCGACCTTACACCATTACGTCTGTTCTCACCGTCTTTTACCCTGTAAGCATTTGGCCTTGGTTCGTCATAACCATATTGTCTTTTGTCTTTATTAAACCATGGCTGTCTCCTGTTATTCTTTCCTACTCCATTACAGTCTACCATAATTCTATGAGGGTCTTGTCTAGTTGTTTTGTTCTTCAACGTTTCCAGAAAATTCTCTACCTCCGTAATTGACACCTTTAATTCCCCCAACCATGTACTAACACGTTGTAATTCCCCACACAAGAAATTCATATTAACTTCCTTTGAAATATCTATCAACCTGAAACAATATTTTCACTTCTTCTTCTGTATATTTCTTTGGTACCTGTAAAAAAAACTTGTCCTTATTCTCCACTGTGCTGGGTGTGTTGAGTCTTCTAAGCTGAAATATTTATACAAGCAAGCAATTTCACTTTTGTAATTTACTAACTTAACGTCAAAACTTGTGCTAAGGTGTCCTGTTCCGCCATGCTGAAATATACTTAAACAAAGCAAGCAAAGAACCACACAATTTCAACTTCTTAATTTAAGGAATACACTCACTTGTTTTATAAAACTACAGTTAGTTTCTAGGTTTGGGAACCACACAATTTTACCCTGATTTTATTTCCTGACTCAAGCACGTACTTTCTTCGACTCGGCGTCAGATTTCGTTCGAGCACCAGGAGCCTGTGTCTGCTGAAAATCAGTCGCGGAGTTCAGGTAGCAGAGTTCAGGTAGTCTGTCTCTTCCCCCAGGTAATTTTGTCACTTCTCTAGGGATGCCGGGATAATCTTCAACCCCTGGTTGGGTCCCATCTGAGATTTCTAGCCTTTGTTTTCACCCCGGGTGGGGTACATCATCGACGTCTTGAGATAGCGACAACGTAGGTGGCGGCTTGAAAATAGCAAAACTCAGGCTATGGTAAGCCCTTTGATAACGCTAAACTTCAGACAACGGCTATGGCTAAGCCCTTTGATAACGCTAAAGTTCAGACAACGGCTATGGTAAGCCCTTTGATAACGCTAAACTTCAGACAACGGCTATGGTAAGCCCTTTTATAACGCTAAAGTTCAGACAACGGCTATGGCAAGCCCTTTGATAACGCTAAAGTTCAGACAACGGCTATGGCAAGCCCTTTGATAACGCTAAAGTTCAGACAACGGCTATGGTAAGCCCTTTGATAACGCTAAAGTTCAGACAACGGCTATGGCAAGCCTCTTGAGTTGTACTATACTATGGAAAGCGACGGCTCTACTAAGCCTCTTGAGTTGTAAATTTGTTATCTCAAGTCTCTGTAACAGCCTTACAGAGGACCACCCCTGGGCGGGCTTTCGGCCTCTGTATTTGCAGATTACTGAATTTTACTGGGCATCACTTCACTGGTTGTTCCACCACGTGCCGAAACTGTTTCTAGGACTTATTTGACCGGAGCATGGAACAATAACAAGCGGCTCCCGACTTTGACAAAAACCTCGAACAGACAGTAGCTCCTTCTAAAACTGATTCGAGAAAACGTCTGTTCCAAATACCTTTTTGAGGCAGTCTGGTCCTTGATGGTTTACTAGTACTTCGGATTGCGTCCGCGACAGCAAAGTCCAGTATCCTGGTCACGGCACCATTTCGAGCTCTATAACAGTGTACAGAGACTCGCAAGACGGGGTTTCAGTTTCAATTATCGTTTATTATCTTGATGGTGACAACATGGCTCCTTCTTCCATTGAGCCGGGATGTAAACTGCCCTTGCCAACCCAATACGTCACGATTGAGCATCTCTCACCCTTTCACTCTCGATGCTCAATCGTGCTGTATCTATTTCCCACTAGACCCTAATAATACCCCAGTACTCCCTAACTGTTACACATTCCCTACATGTACCTCAGGTCAGTTCAACAGACACCACAAGCACAGACACACTGTGTACATTACCTACATGTACCTCAGGTCAGTTCAACAGAAACCACAAGCACAGACATGTGTACATTCCCTACATGTACCTCAGGTCAGTTTAACAGACACCACAAGCACAGACATATGTAAATTCCCTACATGTACCTCAGGCCAGTTCAACAGACACCACAACTTGCATAAATAATACATCCCACTTGTGAATGAATGGGGAAATAGATTAGGAAAAAGAACCACATTTATGTAACAACGACTAAGAAAAGTCTCTACACCAGCCAGTTGGACTTCATTGACTTCTCATTAAGAACGCAATGGCAAACTATTGTACATAAAATTGTCTAGTAAATCAACCTGTGGTTGGGGTTCATTGCAATGTTCTGGAAAGGACATGCTATATTTGTCAAATCTATCATCACTGGCAACAGTTTCAGAGGCCTACCTGTCCACAGTGGCTTTCCTGTGGATGTCTCATTGTTTGGTACATGCAAATATCACCAGACAGTATGCCTGATGTGTAAATATGTTACCCAGTGACAGGCAGTCATATTTCACAAGGGTACCTTTTGCTGAAAAGATTTGCTTGTCTACACATCTCAAAACCTCATATATACAATTATTTGCAAAAGGTGTAAAATGGAATATACTGGACAGATTGGAAGACATCAATGGGGACCAATTAAGGGAACATCTGAGGCCACCACCAACATTTCAACAAACATGTTTTCAATCATTCAAATTCCTTTGAATATAAAGAGCTTGACGATATTTGTGTCACTGCCATTAAACCATGTTATTCAAACAGTTCTGTTAGCCTGAGAATGCAGAGCCACTTAATTACCATTAATGAATGTATCCATCCGCAGGAATCAATACTGCTTTGGCTGCTACAATTCAACAATGTTTATCTTGTTTCCTGCTATTTTACTTTTGGCCATCCTCCCCTCTCTTGTCATGTAATGTCCATAGAAAAGTTCACTTCAGCCCTGTCTTTCAGTTTCAGTTGTTTTTGTGTTCTCTAATTTCAACGACTTTCTACATCTTCTATATGTGGCCATCAATACTTGTAAATGTATTTCTATTAAGTAAAGACAGTTAAATAATGGCCAGTTTTCATGTTTCTAGTCAAAGAAACTATCTGACAACACTAGAGAGTTACAAATAAGAGTACTTTCATGTAAAAGACACAGAGACACTATATTTTAAGTTCTATAAAAGTACCATAGAAATTGATTGATTAACTAGAATTGGTGTCATTGAGCTCAGAACACATCCATGGCTGCTCTGTTTCTCTCCCAGCATATGTTGAAATCTCATAGTCATGTGCCATGCCCATGGCGTGGGTGGTCATAGTTTACGATCTCACAAGATCACCAGAGTCATGGACCAGCTCTGTGTTCTTGTCCTCATTATGCCATGTGGTCAGGCCATCCAGGTATTTATCTCTTTGTCTTCCCTTTGCTCTTTTCCCATTGATTTTGCAGCTATCACTAAGTTTTCCTATTTATTCCTTCCCATAATGTGCCCAAAACATCTTCACTGTCTATGCCTTATTTCTTGAATCAATTTACAGTTTTGATTTGTTTCTTGTAGACATGCTAATTGGTTTTTCTATCTGTGCATGATATTCTTTGCATTTTCCACAAAAATCACATTTCCACTGCCATTAGATGGTTCTTAGTTTGACTGTTTATTGTCCATGTCATACATCAATATATCAGTTATTTGCATATCCTTCATAGGACAATGCAGTCAACCCCAGCATTTGTTGCTGCTGTGCTCTTGGCAAGTTTACGTTCAGTAGTTTGCCATTGCTTTCTGAACGACTGGCACCCATACCATTTCGTTAAAAAAAACACAACGCAATGTAGTTTGCTGCCAAATTGCGCGCAGTTGTGTTTTGAATGGGATATGCGGGATCATGAACCGCGCCCGTAACCCTTTTGCCACGGAGCCAATATATCAGTATAGATTCTATATAGAACTTAAACACTCTTTTTCTCATTGCAATGACACCTTTTTATTGATCAGTATGTTTTCCATCTTACAAATGGCTATCTTTTTGCCACAGTGATTCTTGTTCTAATCTCTACAAGGTATCTTGCATCTGAAGTTATGATTGTTCCAAGACAGATGTACTGACTCACTTGCTTTAAGAATGTTCCCATTTACTTGGATCTTATATTATGGCATTCCGGTTCATTATGGTGGAAAGCTGTTGAGCTGTTAAGGCCTCTGAATTGTATTTGCTTCTGGCTACAGTTTTCTTTTGCATTTCCCTCATTCTGGACTGGTAGTACATTGATCCGTAGCCTAGCTACCGAGTTAACATGGAGTGACACTATGAGCTGTGGATTTTTGTGTGTGCTGTTGGTTTCTCGGTACTGCTGTCTGTTCCACTTTCCACATGGCACAGTGAGGAGCATTTTGTGTGATATTTACTGCCACAGGAACGGAGCATTATAGGATGACCCTTTTCCGTAAAGTTGGAATTGTGGCTAACGACTAACTGTGGTATTTTTTTCTTCTTGGAAATGATTATAATCTCTGTTTTCCTACAAATGAATAACAACCCTATTTGTTGGAACCTATAGTGTAACATAAAGGGCGTTCATTTGAAATCCGTTCGTGCCTCACCGCGCGTAATTGCGTACATTGACGTGTATGATCATGTCATAGTCATGTGATAAATACTAACCAATAAATAAAAGAGCACGTGCTTATCGTCCCATGATGCATAGGTTCTGTTTCTGACCGTTGAGAAAATGGCCGGGTTGATCCAAAATCCGTCCAAAGAAGCTCAAAGAACGGTGATTCAGTTACTTTCATTTAAAAGATGTCAACCAGTGGACATTCATCGAAGAATGCAGGCAGTATACGGTAACAAATGTGTGTTGAAGACAACAGTGACAGACTGGGCAGGAATGTTTCAGAAAGGACATCAGTTCACGACAGATCTTCGATGGCAGGGTCAGGCGCATATTGTTGCAACAGAAAAAACCATCGCCAAAATTGATGCAGCAGTACAGATGAACCGTTGTCGAAGCCTACGTTTGCTAGTGAAAGAATTTGATGTGTCAATTGGGACAATTCAAAAGGTCATTCAAAGAAACTGCAATACCGGAAAGTGTATTCACAGTGGGTACCACGGATGTTGACCGACCTACCAAACAGAGGAACGCATGGGATGATGTTTGAACCACTTGCTGCATTACAGAGTGGAGGGTGATGCATTTCTCTTCTGCATAGTGGCAGGCGATGAATCATGGTGTCACCACTTTGAGCCGAGCAGCAAAAGAGAGAGCATGCAATGGAAGCATGCTGGATCACCAAAAGCCAAAAAATTCAAGTTACAGGTTTCCGCTGGTTAAGGTTATGCTGAGCGCATTTTTTTACCATGAAGGGCTATTGTTGGCCGACTTTAAAGAACCTGGTGTCAACATCAGCTCTACCCACTACTTGCAAACACTAGACAAGCTGCAAAAAGCCATCAAGAATAAACGACCCGGCATGCTTTCTCATGGTGTGATTTTGTTGCACGATAATGCTCGTCCGCATGTCGCAAAGATTGTGCAGGAAGCATTAGCAAGGAAGAAGTGGGAAATTCTGCAACATCCAGCCTATAGTCCTGATTTGTCACCATGTGATTTTCATTTGTTCGGACCTCTAAAAAAGCTTTCAAGGGGCAACGATTTCACACAGATGCAGACGCAATGAACGCGGTAAACACTTGGTTCAGAGAGCAACCACAATCCTTTTTTGTGGATGGCATTCGCCGCCTACCTAAGCAATGGGATGCTTGCCTGGATGCCTACGGCAACTTCTTCTAACCAACCCATGGTACATAATTCATTCAAAATGAATCATCATCATCAAGTGCCATGCCGGCTGGCGTAGGCGTTCATGGCTCTCCACAGATCTCGGTCTTTGTTGTTCTGGATCAACTCTGCTGATGATATTCCTCCATGCCACCGTCTCAATCCGTCCAGCATAATTTCTCTTGGTCTGCCTCTGCCTCTCTTCCCCTCGATCTTTCCAGTTGTCACGATGTTCTCCAATGCCTCTTTTCTCATCACATGACCAAAGAAAGCTGTTTGTCTCTTTCTTATTGTTGTATATAATGTTCTAGTTTCATTAGCCTCTTTCAGGTAATCGTTGTTAGTTACTCTCGCAGTCCAAGGAATTTGCAACATTCGTCTTAAAAACCACATCTCTGTTGCTTCTAAGTTCTTCCTAATTTGTTCATTTACATTCCAAGATTCGCTGCCATACAGCAAAACTGGTTCTATATAGCATTTCAGCACTCTCTTTCTTACATTCATTGATAGCGACTTATTGCATAAGATTAGGTACTACATTTTCAGTTACCGAACGTTGCCAGCGATGTTTCAAACGGCGATTTACATTTTCTTGTTATTGTTCCCCGGTATTAAGGATATATATAGTACTCGTTATATAGACGTTGCCGCTTGATTTAGTATAAATAATTAAATTGAGCATCCATTCTTACGCGTACTGTGAAATTTTCAAATATTTTAGTCGACGGGGTCATCCCAAACAGAAATTATTAAGATCGTATGCTAAGATGTGTCATGTTAAATTTCAATGGCGGGAATATAGCGGTTTTCCGTGTCATAATACAGCGATGATCATTTAATATTCTTATGGATTATTCAGAGCGACGAGATTATAATGATGCACGTTTGCATTCACCACCCATTCTAGTATTTAGGAGTGGAGGAAGAGGCTGGAGGAAGAGGGAGTTTGAGGTTTTCATTTGAATTTTGCGTTCAAAATAAAAACCTGAGTTATCCCCCTTAGCGCCAAAAAAAACCAAGAGCAGTTATCTGCCCTTAGCTTACGTGTTTTGTGGTCACACTTTCCAGAGTGGGTTACCAATATGCCAATGTTAAATATAAACTGACATACAAAAATTAATATCTCAGCTTTCAATTGACGTACAGACTTGAATAAGGTATCGTTGGATTTGTTTTTTCAAGAGGTATCCAACTATGCAGGTTATATAATTAAAAAGCAATTTAGAAAATGTTCCTAAAGTACCTACATAAGATACTCTTCATTTTCTGAAATGCAGGCTTTTGCCTGCCCTATTCTGCTCTTAATCTCTGTTGTACATCTTCCATCCGATGTTATAAGTGCCCCTAGGTATTTAAAATTATCCACTTGGTTGAGAATTTCCCCTTCTATTTCTATGTCACATTTTGGTGTCCAGATTTTCTTTGATATCACCATTGTTACTGTTTTCTTGATATTCAAGGAGAGTCCTTTCTGTGCACTCTCTGATACTACAATGTCCAACAATTGTTGTAGGTCTGTTGCATTATCCGCCACCAATACTGTGTCATCTGCATAGCGTATATTGTTTATATTATATCCTCCGATTAGTATTCCTGGCTTCTCTTTGATCTCTCTCATTATTACTTCGCTATATAGGGAGAAGAGATCGGGTGACAAGACACACCCCTGTCGTACTCCTAGCTTTATCTGTTCGTAACTACCCTCTTTATTTCCCATTTTAATTGCTGCTACTTGGTTCCAGTATATATTCTTTATTATTCTTAAATCTTTCCCATCAATGTTGATATCTTCCAACATTTTAATCAGCTCATCATGTTTTACTTTATCAAATGCCTTAGTATAATCTATGAAGCATAAATATATGTCCCTCTGTTTCTCTATTGACCTTTCTATTAGTGTTCGTAATATATATATTGCATTGTTTGTACCCTTTCCTTCCATAAAACCAGTACTGTTCTTCACTAATTTCCATTTTTATTTTCTTTCTTGTTCTTCTCATTATAATTCTGAGTAGAAGCTTAGTGACATGGTTTATGAGGTTAATTGTACGGAAATCTTCACATTCAATTGCTCCTGGTCTATTTGGTACTGCTATAAATACATATTTTAGCATATCGCTCGGTAAATATCCACTGTTGTAAATATCATTCAGCATTTTGGTTAATATATCTACCCCAAATTCTCCCAATACTTCTAATTCTTCTACTGTGATTTCATCTGGCCCAGCTGTTTTTCCTTTCTTCATATGTTTCATAGCGTCAGCGACTTCTTCTTTTAGAATAGGTGGGCCTTCTAAGTTACTTTCTTCTGTTAATTCTTCCCTTTCTCCATTATATAATTCTCTTATATACTCATTCCACCTCTTCATTATAGCACCTTCCTCCAATAATATCTTTCCTGCTTTTGATTTCAAACACCCTGTATTTATTCTTATTTTTCTTCCTTTGAGCTCACTGATTTGTCTGTGCATACTTTTTGATCTTTAATGGAATTTAATTCAATTTGTTTGCATTGCTCGTTTAACCAACTTTCTTTTGTCTTCACACATTTATCTGTTATTTCTTTATGTATCTTAGCATACTCTTGTTTGTCATTTTTATTCTGTTTCCTTTTGTCTATCAGCATTAAGATTTCTTCATTCATCCATTTTTTTCTTAGCTTTTTGGCTTCTCTCCGGTAATATTTCTTTGCTAGTTTGATGAATGGAGTCCCTTAACATTTCCCATTGATTCATTTATACTCTGTATTTTAGCTATTGCATTGTACCTATTTTTCACAGTCACTCTGTATTGTTCTTGAATTTCTTTATCTACTTTCAGAACCTCTTTATTAAGTCTCAGGTTCTTAACCATTTTTTCCCCTCTCTTTAATCTTACTTTTATTTGTCCACATAGTGGTACATGATCACTATTACCGTCAGCACCAGGCATTGTCTTTACATTAATTAATACATTTCTAAATCTTTTATTAATAAGTATGTAGTCAATTGGTCGCGTATTTTCATATCAGGGCTTTTCCATGTGTATAGTCGTCTTTTATGGTGTTTAAGCCATGTGTTTCCAATTATCATATCATTAATATTTGCCCATTCTATTAGTTTCTCTCCTCGTTCATTTCTTGTACCTAAACCGTAATTCCTCACTATATCCTCTATTTTTCCCTTTCCTACTTTTGCATTAAAATCTCCCAGTATTATTTTTATTTCTTGTGATCCAATTTGAGCTATTGCCATTTCTATTTCATCGTAAAAGTGTTGTATTTCTTCTTCACTACTGCTTGTTGTTGGTGCATATACTTGTATAATATTTATATCTATTGGTTTGCCTTTGATTTTGACCATTATAACTCTATCTGATATACACCAGTATCCATTCATAGATGTGGCTGTTTTTTCATCAAATATTAAATATTTTCAAAAATTTTCAAAATGAATACTTTAATTCTACCACACCTGTTAATGTTTCTTTCATGCTTTTGTAATAAAGCCATTGGAACCGGTTTAAAATGAACGTCCCTACTAATTACGAATATGCATGTCATCCCTGCCTGCTATCATAACTGCTATAGAAATAAATGAGGTGACATCTAAAATAGTGCATGTGTAAATGAAAACTTACGCAGGTTTCACTTGTAATGGAAATGAAGATAAACTGATCTCATTTTGTTCCAAAGTAGTGCTGGTGATCAACCGCATACACTTGCTCTTCACTTTGATCTACATGGGCAAGAAATCCACAGTAATGAAACTACATCAGCATGAATGTATCATATGTATTATGGTTATTTGCTCTTGCTTGCGGTAAAGAAATATAGATGTTTCAACTGAGATTGGTCTCTTGGTATACACTTAATGTGTATATATCCGCCAGTCAGGTCTTAGTCAGATATGACTGAGCTACTGTCTGACAGTAGATGTTACTACCTGCTTGCTGTTAGCACCAAATGTTGGGCAGCACTCACCAAACCTGACACCCTACATTGTGCCAACAGCTTCAGGCGGAGGAGTGAGGAAATGCAATGTAAAGACTAAATGTCATGGCAGGACACACCAGGCTCTAAGCCTTGGTTGGCAACTGGTCTAAGATCGAAGCTCCAACAGGTGGACAGTTAGATCATTGTTTTGATGATCCAGCAGCTTGTCTTGTTCCAGATGTATTGGTGTTAACTTTCCTCTGAAGTAAACTAGGCAGGCCAAGAGAAGGATCATGCTGTATGGGTAACACTGTCATTTCATTTACTGCCAATATAGTACCTTGCGGTGTATGGCAGAGGGGTCTTTGAGCCTGAGGAATAAAGGCCGCCTGGCTAGTGCAGTCGCCGCGAACTGTGCAGGTTAGGATTTTCTTTTTGCCCCCGACAGAAAAAAATCCCGCACCTTACCGGGGATCGAACCCGGGTCTCCCGAATGAGAGTCCGGCGTTCTATCCACTCGGCCAGCCGCTCCTCTATGGGTAACACATGGTCTCTAAATTCAAGCACAGGCTTTGTGCTATGGAGAGGTACAACTGCATTTTACAAATGATCATCTGTCAAGATGGCAAGGTGCCAGTGTGTGTATATCCAATAAGCAGTCATGGATCAAATTAAGTGGCAGTCATTGATAGAGGGTGAGCTAGTTGTGGGAGATGAGAGGAGTCGAGATGGGGGCATGGGGGGCAGCTAACTCTACAAACTAGACTTAAAACTCTGTGATATGATAGTCAGCAAATAAAGGGTGACGTGTCTCTTCCCCCCCCCCTCTCTCTCTCTCTCTCTCTCTCTCTCTCTCTCTCTCTCTCTCTCTTTTCTCTCTCTCTCTCTCTCTCTCTCTCTTTATTAGTTTGCATGGACTGTCCTGTGAAGTAAAGACCAGTGAAGTTAAATCACACACAAACCAGGAGAAGGCCAGGGTTGACAATTGTTGTAATAGTTTGTAATAAAATCCTGTGATTCCACAATTTAAATAAAGTGGCCATGTTAATGGGTATACTGACAGCTGTGGAGAGGCAAGACTCATCATCATGTGCTGATAACCATGGGTGGTCATGGTTGGCCATCTCACATGGTCACCAGTCATGGATTAGGCTGTATTCTTGCCCCACTGACCGCACTGATGAAGAAGGGGGTCAATCCCTGGTTAGTTAGTTAGTTAGTTAGTCGCGGTTCCAACTTCACGGCAACGGGTCGTCCCCATATTGCTCCGTTCCTGTGCCAGTAAATATCGCAAAACGCTCCTCACTGCCCCTTGTAAAGAATGGAATAGACAGGAGTTTTGGCAAGCCAATAGCCCGCACAGGTACCCTGTGCATAATGCCACCGCCAGAATGCCAACACAAAAGTCCTCCACGAAAAATACAGTTCATCGTCGATGAAAACAGCAATCACCAGAAAGACTTCATTGACCAGGGTTTTATCCCATATGGCTCAGTCTCTTTCTGAAGGGCGACCCACCGAAAGTGCCGCACAAAGCACAAACTCCGTAGCTACAGCGACAACTCCCAGGAGTCTCCTGAAAAATGCACTTGTGAACCGAAAAGGCAAACCAGTCAATCCAGCAACAACCGGCCGTCATCATTCCGAACATGCAGTTCACACGAAAAACAACCGCGGACAGATGCATAAGCATTCCACGTGAAATTCACAGCTCACAGTGTCGCGCCACGCACTCACTCAGTAGCAGGGTGACGGAACCACAGCCTCCTTAGTCGCCTCTGACGACGTGCATGGTAGGCAACAGTGTTACTATTCTTTGCTCCCCCGTAAGGGCCCCGGAAACACACGGTTGGTGAAATCCCTGGTTGGTGAAATGGATAGCGGCCGTCCTACATTCTCATCGGATTGCTCTCCGTTTGGGTGCATGGACCTCAGATCCACATATTTTAACCCCGGGACTGCCACAGGGATCCATAATCTCACCGGTGCTCTTTAACGTGTATACGAGCAAAATAGCAAATCTAGAAGCACCAGGGGTAGGAAGGATACTAACATTTGCAGATGATATTCTTGCATATAGGCAGGGGAGAGATAGGGAGAAAACAGCCCAGGAGCTACAGGCAACAGTAGACAAAGTGATTGACTGGTGCACTGAAATGGGTGCTGTCATCCACCCGGAAAAGGCAGCTGTTTTGTGGTGCTCTCTGGACAACAGGATTGTGAGAGCTGATGTTCCAAGCCTCACGATAGATGGTGGAAGCGTCAACAGAGAGAACAAACTGAAGTATCTGGGAATCACATTTGACAGGAGCCTGTCCTTCAAGGATCATGTGGAGACGGTTGTGACAAGATCTCAAAAGGGACTCAACACACTTAAAACTATGGCTGCAATGGACATAGAGCAGAGAATGCTTTTCAGACTATACCAGCACTTGATCCTCTCAGCGATTGATTATGGACTAGGACTGCTCACTGTCTCAAAGAGTCAGCTGGTGAGATTGGAGCGCATACAGAACGAGGCTATGCGGGTCATTCTGGGATGCACCAGAGACACCCCAGTGGTGTGTATGCGGTACATCCTTGGTTTGCCGACTGTTGCTGGTAGGCTCAAGGTGATGCAGGCGAAGGCATACCTCAGAGTAGCTGCTGACACAGATCACCCGTTGCATGAGGCGCTGGACGCAGTTAAGGGCCAGCGACTGATAAGAGGGAAATCATGGATGGCTCAGGCGGAGGATACGATCAGACAGGTGTGCCTCTTGGAGAACATTAGGCGAGGAGAGGAGTGGGTCAGAGTGCCAGCGGAGCAGTCAGACTTGTGCAGAGTTATAATCACATTGAGCCGGGAGTGCAGGGAGTGGCCAGCAGGGGCCACAGGAAGTGGAAATCCAGCAACTAATTCAGGATAATGCTCGCCCGGGTGATGTGATTATCTACACAGATGGTTCGGTGTTGAGAGGTAGTAGAAGTGCCTGGGGTTTCTTGGCAAAGGCTAATGGTCGACGTTTGGTGCAGGAGAGCCTGGCATATGATACCACAACATCTAGCTTAAGAATGGAGGTGGAGGCAGTCAGTGCAGCTTTCCGCTGGATGGAGAATACGATACACACACACATCGTGATTGTAACTGACTCAGAAAGCATGCTGAGTAGAGTGAGGACAGGCAAGCTTCGTGCAGAGTGGCTTGCTTCGCTTCGGAAGTCACGGGTGGCAAGCATCGTCTGGATCTTTTCTCCGGGGCATGCTGGTGTGCTGGGGAATGAACAGGCAGACAGATTGGCTGGCTCTGCAAAACTTGGTGGAGTGCAAGATAAGGCAGACATGGTTGCGGCCTTGTGGGAGCATGTGTACACCTCGGAGGAGCAAATGGATCACCATGGTCTGGCAAGAATGCGACAGCGAGGAGTGACAAGGGGATCTGGCCGATGCTCGACACTTAGAAGAAAGGCCAGACACACATATAATCAGATTTCTACTGGTACTATTGGGGTTGGAACTCTTCGCTGGCTTCTGAGGATGGGGACGGAGCGCTCATGGGAATGCCCCGAATGCTGTGATGTCGGTTCCTAAATCAATCAATCAATCTTGCCCCAATTATGCTAAGGGGCCAAGCCATTCAGGCAGTTATTATTCTGCCTTCCCTTTGCTCTTTTCCCACAGATTTCCATCAAACTTGCCAGTTGCCATTAAATTTTCACAAATTATTTCTCCTATAACACGTCCAAAAATTCTTGACTGTCTACGTCTAATTTCTCTAATCCATTTACAATTTTTACTTGTTTCTTGTAGGACTTTTTCATTATTTTTCTGTCCATCCTTGGTTCTCTTTGTATTTTCATCAGAAACCACATTCTCACTGCCACTAGATATTTCTTAGCTTGCCTGCTTATTGTCTATGTCACATGACATGACTACCCAAGCCAACTGCAAGATACATTACGATGATAATCATGATGATCTGCATATGTATTACTTAATAAACATATTAAAATCAATACAACGGATACAACATGTTCAGAGAAAATGTATTCACCTTTTCTGTAGCCAAGTTGTAAATGAAGAATGAACATACATCATCCCATTCGTCAGTGGCGGGCACTTCGTGTGTCTGGCGCTTGCGATAGCCGATGTTGAGAACAGTATATCTAATGTCTTCAGTGGCTTCACAAAGAACAACACAACTGTCAATCCCCACAAGCATGATATTGTTTGTAACTTTAAAACAAGAACTTATACAATACAGAAATGTCTGACCTGTGTACACCTGAGGAGAAAATTCTGCCATGTGAAATGACCTCAAGTTAACATAATGTTTATGCATGTAGCGCATGTTTAATTAGTTTAATAATTAATAAATTACTATGTAAAATTACTATTTGTGAATGCCTGTCGGCTGATTTCAGTAAACTTTGCTGCAGAGTAGATCTTTGGAATAGAATGCCATGTGATTACTAGAGGTTTAAAAAAGAAAACAAAAAAAAAGGGGGGGGGGGGGGGGGTTTAAAGGTAAAAGTACAGACTTCATGACATCTATAAACTGGGTTTTATCACAAATGGCTTGGTCTCTTTCCACAGAACAGCCTGCTCAGAACATAAACTCTGCAGTTCCAGCGGGGACCCCCACGGACCTCAGAGAAAATTGCACTCATGAAGTGAATGACGGAATCTGGAAATTAAACCATCACCTTGGGAGTGCAAAGCAGGCTTTGCCACGGAGCAGTTACTATACCAACACAGTGGTCAGCTGGCTGACCAGTGCAGTGTTCACCTGTAACTCAACATTCAGTGGCAGACATGTTACAACCAAACAACCTGTCCCAGGATGATCTGCTCTTCTTGATCCTGGAGCAGTGGGAGTAGAAGCCTTGGCTTCTGAGATTTCAGGGAACAAATGGTGGTTTCGTGAAATGACAAACAGATCATCTTTGTCTCAATACGAGGTCACACTTACAGAAACTAAACACCACAACATAATTACGTAAACATTTCAATGACGAAAGAGAACAACATTGAATAATTTACAAAAGAAAGAAAATGGAGGATTGAAATGCCAGCTTTTGATTTTGAAACTACAATAGAAGTGCAGCTATCGTGCCTCACTGCAGGAACAAGTGTACTTGGACACATGACCAACTAGACACCATTGGGTATCTAGTTGGTCATGTGTCAAAGTTCACTTGTTCTAATTTTTTCCCCTACTTCTACGAGTGCCAAACAATACATGTATATTTATTTATGAACTGTCTTAGTGGCCTCAAAGGCTTCCTCAACTGATATTTTCTGTATAGTATGTTTTGTGTGCCCTGTCCCAATTCAGCTTCCCATGCCAGTTTATCACTGATCTTTCCTACTGGAGTCCATCATGTCAGCAGCAGTGTGTAGCTTTGTTACACTGGCATGAAACCACAAACTATCCCATTCTATGACAGAAAGCATTTTCATGAAAGAGCTATCTGTACAGTTATGAAAAATATACAATCTTGATTTTAGTAGTTTGAATATGTTTTTGAACAATTACTGCAGTATAAAACATGGCCATATTGGCAATAAGATGATGTGCTTACTAGCATTTCTTGGTGGGTAGCCCTTGATATGAACAGTCAGCACTCCTTGAGCTGAAAGTTCCAAGAAAGAAGAACATATTTTCTTGTAAACCAAAAAAAACTGTCACACGCTTCTTTCTAATCAAACAAAAAAGACCTGCAAACAATTTAAACAGAGTAAATATATGATTTTTTTGTTCAACCTGTTTCAGTTGCAATGTTTACATTATGTTTTGCTCTACAGATTCTATTGCATAAAACATCTAATGATGCATACATTTTAATTAATTAACTCAAATCAACATTACAGCCCCTGGGACACACCAATATCTCTTAGCAGATGCCAGAGTGGGAGTGCTGAGAGCTAATGAAAAACCCTAATTAGGGATCAGGCACATTGTCTATCCTGTGATCATGCTAACTACTGTCACAAGTGATGACAAATGCCAAAAGTCTTGGACTGATTCATCAACCTCTCATACAATCAGCTGTCTTCTTGTCCTGATTATGCCATGTGACCGATTCATCAACCTCTCACACAATCAGCTGTGTTCTTGTCCTGATTATGCCATGAGATCATATGACTGATTCATCAACCTCTCACAAAATCAGCTGTTTTCTTGTCCTGATTATGCCATGTGACAAATTCAACAACCTCTCACACAATCAGCTGTTTTCTTGTCCTGATTATGCCATGTGACAGATTCATCAACCTCTCACACAATCAACTGTCTTCTTGTCCTGATTATGCCATGTGACAGATTCATCAACCTCTCACACAATCAGCTGTATTGTTCTGATTATGCCATGTGACCACATGACCGATTCATCAACCTCTCACACAATCAACTGCCTTCTTGTCCTGATTATGCCACGTGACAGATTCATCAACCTCTTACACAATCAGCTGTCTTCTTGTCCTGATTATGCCATGTGACAGATTCATCAACCTCTCACACAATCAGCTGTTTTCTTGTCCTGATTATGCCATGTGACAGATTCATCAACCTCTCACACAATCAACTGTCTTCTTGTCCTGATTATGCCATGTGACAGATTCATCAAACCTCTCACACAATCAGCTGTATTGTTTCTGATTATGCCATGTGACCACATGACCGATTTATCAACCTCTCACACAATCAACTGCCTTCTTGTCCTGATTATGCCACGTGACAGATTCATCAACCTCTTACACAATCAGCTGTCTTCTTGTCCTGATTATGCCATGTGGGCAGATTCATCAACCTCTCACACAATCAGCTGTTTTCTGTCCTGATTTTGCCATGAGATCATGTGACTGGTTCATCAACCTCTTACAAAATCAGTTGTCTTCTTGTCCTGATTATGCCATGTGACAGATTCAACAACCTCTCACACAATCAACTGTCTTCTTGTCCTGATTATGCCATGTGACAGATTCATCAACCTCTCACACAATCAACCGTCTTCTTGTCCTGATTATTCCATATGACTATGTGACCGATTCACCAACCTCTGACACAATCAGCTGTGTTCTTGTCCTGATTATGCCATGAGACATTGTGACAGATTCATCAACCTCTCACACAATCAGCTGTTTTCTTGTCCTGATTATGCCATGTGACAGATTCATCAACCTCTCACACAATCAACTGTCTTCTTGTCCTGATTATGCCATGTGACAGATTCATCAACCTCTCACACAATCAGCTGTTTTCTTGTCCTGATTATGCCATGAGATCATGTGACTGGTTCATCAACCTCTCACAAAATCAGTTGTCTTCTTGTCCTGATTATGCCATGTGACAGATTCAACAACCTCTCACACAATCAACTGTCTTCTTGTCCTGATTATGCCATGTGACAGATTCATCAACCTCTCACACAATCAGCTGTATTGTTCTGATTATGCCATGTGACCACATGACCGATTCATCAACCTCTCACACTATCAACTGTCTTCTTGTCCTGATTATGCCATGTGACCATGTGACCGATTCATCAACCTCTCACACAATCAACCGTCTTCTTGTCCTGATTATACCATGTGACAGATTCATTAACCTCTCACACAATCAGCTGTCTTGTCCTGATTATTCCATATGACTATGTGACCGATTCACCAACCTATGACACAATCAGCTGTGTTCTTGTCCTGATTATGCCATGAGACATTGTGACAGATTCATCAACCTCTCACACAATCAGCTGTTTTCTTGTCCTGATTATGCCATGTGACAGATTCATCAACCTCTCACACAATCAACTGTCTTCTTGTCCTGATTATGCCATGTGACAGATTCATCAACCTCTTACACAATCAGCTGTCTTCTTGTCCTGATTATGCCATGTGACAGATTCATCAACCTCTTACACAATCAGCTGTCTTCTTGTCCTGATTATGCCATGTGACAGATTCATCAACCTCTCACACAATCAACTGTCTTCTTGTCCTAATTATGCCATGTGACAGATTCATCAACCTCTCACACAATCAACTGTCTTCTTATCCTGATTATGCCATGTGACAGATTCATCAACCTCTCACACAATCAACTGTCTTCTTGTCCTGATTATGCCATATGACCGATTCATCAACCTCTCACACAATCAACCGTCTTCTTGTCCTGATTATACCATGTGACAGATTCATTAACCTCTCACACAATCAGCTGTCTTGTCCTGATTATTCCATATGACCATGTGACCGATTCACCAACCTCTGACACAATCAGCTGTGTTCTTGTCCTGATTATGCCATGAGACATTGTGACAGATTCATCAACCTCTCACACAATCAGCTGTTTTCTTGTCCTGATTATGCCATGTGACAGATTCATCAACCTCTCACACAATCAACTGTCTTCTTGTCCTGATAATACCATGTGACAGATTCATCAACCTCTCACACAATCAACTGTCTTCTTGTCCTGATTATGCCATATGACCGATTCATCAACCTCTCACACAATCAATCGTCTTCTTGTCCTGATTATACCATGTGACAGATTTATCAACCTCTCACACAATCAGCTGTCTTCTTGTCCTGATTATGCCATGTGACAGATTCATCAACCTCTTACACAATCAACTGTCTTCTTGTCCTGATTATGCCATGTGACAGATTCATCAACCTCTCACACAATCAGCTGTCTTCTTGTCCTGATTATGCCATGTGACTGATTCATCAATCTCTCACACAATCAACTGTATTCTTGTCCTGATTATGCCACGTGACCATGTGACCGATTCACCAACCTCTCACACAATCAGCTGTCTTCTTGTCCTGATTATGCCATGAGACCATGTGACAGATTCATCAACCTCTCACACAATCAGCTGTTTTCTTGTCCTTATTATGCCATGAGATCATGTTACAGATTCATCAACCTCTCACACAATCAGCTGTCTTCTTATCCTGATTATGCCATGTGACCATGTGACCGCTTCATCAACCTCTCACACAATCAGCTGTCTTCTTGTCCTGATTATACCATGTGAATGATTCATCAATCTCTCACACAATCAACTGTATTCTTGTCCTGATTATGCCACGTGACCATGTGACCGATTCACCAACCACTCACACAATCAGCTGTCTTCTTGTCCTGATTATGCCATGAGACCATGTGACAGATTCATCAACCTCTCACACAATCAGCTGTTTTCTTGTCCTTATTATGCCATGAGATCATGTTACAGATTCATCAACCTCTCACACAATCAGCTGTCTTCTTATCCTGATTATGCCATGTGACCATGTGACCGCTTCATCAACCTCTCACACAATCAGCTGTCTTCTTGTCCTGATTATGCCATGTGACAGATTCATCAACATCTCACACAATCAGCTGTGTTCTTGTCCTAACCATGTGATCATGTGACTGATTCATCAACCTCTCACACATCAGCTGTCTTCTTGTCCTTATTATGCCATGTGATCATGTGACTGATTCATCAACCTCTCACACAATCAGCTGTCTTCTTGTCCTGATTATGCCTTGTGACAGATTAATCAACCTCTCACACAATCAGTTGTGTTCTTGTCCTGATTATGCCATGTGATAATTTCATCAACCTCTCACACAATCAGTTGTGTTCTTGTCCTGATTATGCCATATGACAGATTCATCAACCTCTCACACAATCAACTGTCTTCTTGTCCTGATTATGCCATGTGACAGATTCATCAACCTCTCACACAATCAGCTGTCTTCTTGTCCTGATTATGCCATGTGACCATGTGACTGACTCATCAACCCCTAACACAATCAAGTGTCTTCTTGTCCTGATTATGTCATGAGACCATGTGACCGATTCACCAACCTCTCACACAATCAGCTGTCTTCTTGTCCTGATTATGCCATGTGACAGATTCATCAACCTCTCACACAATCAGCTGTCTTCTTGTCCTGATTATGCCATGTGACAGATTCATCAACCTCTCACACAATCAGCTGTGTTCTTGTCCTTATTATACCATGTGACAGATTCATCAACCTCTCACACAATCAACTGTCTTCTTGTCCTGATTATGCCAAGTGACCATGTGACTGACTCATCAACCCCTAACACAATCAATTGTCTTCTTGTCCTGATTATGCCATGAGACCATGTGACCGATTCACCAACCAGCTGTCTTCTTGTCCTGATTATGCCATGTGACAGATTCATCAACCTCTCACACAATCAGCTGTCTTCTTGTCCTGATTATGCAATGTGACAGATTCATCAACCTCTCACACAATCAGCTGTGTTCTTGTCCTGATTATACCATTTGACAGATTCATCAACCTCTCACACAATCAACTGTCTTCTTGTCCTGATTATGTCATGTGACAGATTCATCAACCTCTCACACAGTCAACTGTCTTCTTGTCCTGATTATGCCATGTGACAGATTCATCAACCTCTCACACAATCAATTGTCTTCTTGTCCTGATTATGCCATGTGACCATGTGACCGATTCATCAACCTCTCACACAATCAGCTGTGTTCTTGTCCTGACCAAGTGATCATGTGACTGATTCATCAACCTCTCACACAATCAGCTGTCTTCTTATCCTGATTATGCCAAGTGACCATGTGACTGACTCATCAACCTCTCACACAGTCAGCTGTCTTCTTGTCCTGATTATGCCATGAGAACATGTGACAGATTCATCAACCTCTCACACAATCAGCTGTCTTCTTGTCCTGATTATGCCATGTGACTGATTCATCAACCTCTCACACAATCAGCTGTCTTCTTGTCCTGATTATGCCATGTGACAGATTCATCAAGCTCTCACACAATCAGCTGTCTTCTTGTACTGATTATGCCATGTGACCATGTGACCGATTCATCAACCTATGACACAATCAGCTGTCTTTGTGTCCTGATTATGCCATGTCACAGATTCATCAACCTCTCACACAATCAGCTGTCACAGATGCAGTGAATGTCATAATGCTTCTATTCATCATAACGAATGTAACTATTACCTGTGCACCACAGTGCTCTGCAATGATCTGTCCTTTATATCCAGCTGAGAATCCCCTTATTGACCTCTGACCTCAAAAGACAAGAGAGCCATCAGTGTGTATGATGACATAATTCTCTCTAGGTAGGTTTTGTTTGTAGAGAATCACTTTCACTCAACAAGTGCTGCAGACTCCTGCCATAGATCACACACCTTTGTGCATGAACCCTGTAGCAGGGACAAGAACCAACATGTGTGCCCATCCAAACCACACATGTTATAAATATTTGATTTGTGTAGGTTTTCTCATTGTAACATTTAGCCTGGGCAGTGACCTATTCATGCTACTTTTTATATTTCTACTGGCCCAGGAATGTTTAGACATCACATGAAATGGGCTGGAATAAGTCTGCATGAGCACACAGAGAAGACACAGCTAGAATGTGTTGGGGACACATTACAGTCAAGCTTCAATGTGCAGGTTGCACTCAATACAGTCAAGCTTCAATGTGCAGGTGGCACTCAATACAGTCAAGCTTCAATGTGCAGGTGGCACTCTATACAGTCAAGCTTCAATGTACAGGTGGCACTCTATACAGTCAAGCTTCAATGTACAGGTGGCACTCTATACAGTCAAGCTTCAATGTACAGGTGGCACTCTATACAGTCAAGCTTCAATGTACAGGTGGCACTCTATACAGTCAAGCTTCAATGTACAGGTGGCACTCAATACAGTCAAGCTTCAATGTACAGGTGGCACTCAATACAGTCAAGCTTCAATGTGCAGGTGGCACTCAATACAGTCAAGCTTCAATGTGCAGGTGGCACTCTATACAGTCAAGCTTCAATGTACAGGTGGCACTCTATACAGTCAAGCTTCAATGTACAGGTGGCACTCTATACAGTCAAGCTTCAATGTACAGGTGGCACTCTATACAGTCAAGCTTCACTGTACAGGTGGCACTCAATACAGTCAAGCTTCAATGTACAGGTGGCACTCAATACAGTCAAGCTTCAATGTGCAGGTTGCACTCAATACAGTCAAGCTTCAATGTACAGGTGGCACTCAATACAGTCAAGCTTCAATGTGCAGGTGGCACTCAATACAGTCAAGCTTCAATGTACAGGTGGCACTCAACACAGTCAAGCTTCAATGTGCAGGTGGCACTCAATAGTCAAGCTTCAATGTGCAGATGGCACTCTATACAGTCAAGCTTCAATGTGCAGGTGGCACTCTATACAGTCAAGCTTCAATGTACAGGTGGCACTCAACACAGTCAAGCTTCAATGTACAGGTGGCATTCAATACAGTCAAGCTTCAATGTGCAGGTGGCACTCTATACAGTCAAGCTTCAATGTACAGGTGGCACTCAACACAGTCAAGCTTCAATGTGCAGGTGGCACTCAATACAGTCAAGCTTCAATGTACAGGTGGCACTCAACACAGTCAAGCTTCAATGTACAGGTGGCACTCTATACAGTCAAGCTTCAATGTACAGGTGGCACTCAACACAGTCAAGCTTCAATGTACAGGTGGCACTCTATACAGTCAAGCTTCAATGTGCAGGTGGCACTCAATACAGTCAAGCTTCAATGTACAGGTGGCACTCAACACAGTCAAGCTTCAATGTACAGGTGGCACTCTATACAGTCAAGCTTCAATGTACAGGTGGCACTCTATACAGTCAAGCTTCAATGTACAGGTGGCACTCAACACAGTCAAGCTTCAATGTACAGGTGGCACTCTATACAGTCAAGCTTCAATGTGCAGGTGGCACTCTATACAGTCAAGCTTCAATGTGCAGGTGGCACTCTATACAGTCAAGCTTCAATGTGCAGGTGGCACTCAATACAGTCAAGCTTCAATGTACAGGTGGCACTCAATACAGTCAAGCTTCAATGTGCAGGTGGCACTCTATACAGTCAAGCTTCAATGTACAGGTGGCACTCAATACAGTCAAGCTTCAATGTACAGGTGGCACTCAATACAGTCAAGCTTCAATGTACAGGTGGCACTCAACACAGTCAAGCTTCAATGTGCAGGTGGCACTCAATAGTCAAGCTTCAATGTGCAGATGGCACTCTATACAGTCAAGCTTCAATGTGCAGGTGGCACTCTATACAGTCAAGCTTCAATGTACAGGTGGCACTCAACACAGTCAAGCTTCAATGTACAGGTGGCACTCAATACAGTCAAGCTTCAATGTGCAGGTGGCACTCAACACAGTCAAGCTTCAATGTGCAGGTGGCACTCAATACAGTCAAGCTTCAATGTACAGGTGGCACTCAACACAGTCAAGCTTCAATGTGCAGGTGGCACTCTATACAGTCAAGCTTCAATGTGCAGGTGGCACTCAATACAGTCAAGCTTCAATGTGCAGGTGGCACTCTATACAGTCAAGCTTCAATGTGCAGGTGGCACTCTATACAGTCAAGCTTCAATGTGCAGGTGGCACTCTATACAGTCAAGCTTCAATGTGCAGGTGGCACTCAATACAGTCAAGCTTCAATGTACAGGTGGCACTCAATACAGTCAAGCTTCAATGTGCAGGTGGCACTCTATACAGTCAAGCTTCAATGTGCAGGTGGCACTCTATACAGTCAAGCTTCAATGTGCAGGTGGCACTCTATACAGTCAAGCTTCAATGTGCAGGTGGCACTCAATACAGTCAAGCTTCAATGTGCAGGTGGCACTCTATACAGTCAACCTTCAATGTGCAGGTGGCACTCAATAGTCAAGCTTCAATGTGAAGGTGGGACTTGACGATGATGATGAGATTTTCCTTGGTATTATCACATGTTTCAGTATCAAAGTAATATTGGATAATCTATGGTGGAGGGTTATGACAAATTTATGTCATGAGATCGGTTTGAAGCAAATGCCACCACAGTACATCTGAGACTAAATGTACTGAGTACACTCAAGTAAAATTTCATGGTGTGTGGGATGTTCTGATAAATCAACTTGTTCTTATTGCACTGAAAGCAGTTTACCAAACATCTGGCTAATGTAATGAGGTTACCTTTTGCTTTCTTGGAAACATTTTGTCCCATCAGAGTGGGACCAACTTTTTCAATCTGTATGTCCACACTTGCTGGGTCCACCATAGCTGAGGAAACAAGCATCATGTTACAAGGAATGTATCAGGCAAGTATTAGTTTAGCTTTCTGTCCATACTCAGGGACAAACAAGAACAAACAACAATAACCAACCACAATATGTCTTCATTAATCTTCGACACTTTTAGTTTCCTTTTAGCACATTAGCTGGTGCTGTGTCAAAGGGGTTATGAGTGCAATTCGTAATCCCATATAACATGTTCGAAACACAGCTGCGGGCAATTTGAAAGCAGATCACCTTTTGCTGGTTTTCATACAATGGTATGAGTGCTGGTTGTTCAGAAAGCAATGGCAAACTACTGAACATAAACTTAAAAGAAATCACAAACAGCCAATAAAATGCTGGGGTTTATTTTCATTAATGAACAATGGTATACAGCCAGCATGCATGGCAATACAGTACATTCAAACCTTCCGAAACATGCATTACTCTTCAGCTTTAATGTAAATCTACAACATTTTTTAAAAACTAGTAGCAGCAGAGAAGAATTATTTATGTAAATTGGATAGGCTAAATCAAGAATAATACAAGAAGGTATACCAGATATGTTCACAGGTGTCAGACGGAGATGTGTGCTCTCCCCACTGCTATTTAATATCTACTTTGACAGAATATCTTAAAAAAGCAAACCTTGACAGAACTGATTCAGACAATTTTGAACTCTTTACTTTAGAAGAAACAACAGGTCCATTCTCAATAAATGAGCCTTTTTTGCAGACGATCAGTGCCTGAAAGTGCGATGAAAGCAGACTGCAAAATTATATTAATGAGCTGAGATCAACATGCTGCAGATATAATATGAATAGCCCCTCTGATGTGTCTCCACCTTGACGTGGTAGAGGGGCTTGCACGTCCCAATGACCTCAAGAACCCTGCCGATGGAAGCACAACTACGTATTGGACAGGCCTTGAGATAGGGACCAGACCAAGAGAGACACAACCTGCTGCTCTGCAGGTAGATTGAGGATAGCAGTCAAAAGGTCAAATCAGGCACACAAAGCCACTAATTCTTAGTCCAGACACATACTCTAAGGCTCCCAGCTGAGGGATATGGCTGAACACCTCTAAGCCATAAACCCTTGGATGTGAGAGCTGAGCCGATACTCACCTACTGCAAAATGGAGGTGAGATGCTGAGCATGCTACATGCTTAATCCAGATACTTGTTCAAAGGCTCTCAGCTGGGGGATATGTGTGATCCCCGGATGAGAGGGCCTGGCCATTACTCGCTCACTGATGCATGGAGGTAAGGTGCTCAGCCGGCAGCACATGAAGCCTATCTCATGAGAGGTTACTAAAAGTGATAATGCATCCTAGTCGCAAGCACACGATGGTTATGAAGAAAATCTGTATCTATAATCTATACTCACAGAGTGAGCGTAGTCAAAGGTGGAAGAGTGTCTCATTGACACGAAATGGAACGCTTGGCTAGCGAATCCATTACGTGGAAGTCCGAAGTGAAAGCTTGATGAGTGGATGTCGTCTGCAGACTGTCCATCCCTGGTTTGTGTGGGGAGCGACCAGTGGCAAACGAAATGCCCAATACACGGATGTAAGGAATTAACGCAGCCATGCGCAGGACGTGTTGATTCCTTGGGTGAGCCCAGTCTCAGAGCACTATGTGCCGGTTCTGCAATTATGGAAGCCTCCTTGGACATCGGGGAATGCCCATGGTCTGCTCCTGCCTTCCCTTGAGGGTTGACCATAATTTCTTTGACCGTCCTACCTTGACCAGTTGAGATGCGGGCGACACTACAACAGTAAGAGTCTAACGTTCCTCAAAATCTCAGGAAGGCAAACCCGTAAAAGTGCTCGCTGAAGTTGGATATGCTGACATATGGGTGCATATAAATCAGGCACAATGTAAAAACGTCCGAGCAAAATGTCCCCCATGCCCGGAACAGCTCTGACTAACTAGTCTTCCGAATGACCTTCGCGTCTGGAACAGCCTGACTAGCTAGTTTTCCGATTGTCCCTCTGGCTTGGAACAGCTCTGACTATCGTCTTCTGAATGTCCTTTGTGTCTTCAGCCATCCAGTGATGGTCAGTCCAAACAAGGGTCACAGACGACATCAGCCATCCAGTGATGGTCAGTCCAAACATACAAGTTTCACCGACCACATCAGCCATCCAGTGATGGTCAGTCCATACAAGTGTCACCGACCACATCAGCCATCTAGTGATGGTCAGTTCAAACAAGTGTCACTGGCCATATTAGTCATCCAGTGATGGTCAGTCCATAACAAGGGTCACAGGACCACATCAGTCATCCAGTGATGGTCAGTCCAACATACAAGTGTCACCGACCTACATTCAGCCATCCAGTGATGGTCAGTCCATGCAAGTGTCACCGACCACATTAGTCATCCAGTGATGGTCAGTCTAAACATTCAAGTGTCACCGACCACATTAGTCATCCAGTGATGGTCAGTCAATGCAAGTGTCACCGACCACATTAGTCATCCAGTGATGGTCAGTCCATACAAGTGTCACCGACCACATTAGTCATCCAGTGATGGTCAGTCCATACAAGTGTCACCGACCACATTAGACATCCAGTGATGGTCAGTCCATACAAGTGTCACTGACCATATTAGTCATCCAGTGATGGTCAGTCCATACAAGTGTCACCGACCACATTAGTCATCCAGTGATGGTCAGTCCATACAAGTGTCACTGACCACATTAGTCATCCAGTGATGGTCAGTCCATACAAGTGTCACCGACCGCATCAGCCATCCAGTGATGGTCAGTCCATACAAGTGTCACCGACCACATTAGTCATCCAGTGATGGTCAGTCCATACAAGTGTCACCGACCACATCAGCCATCTAGTGATGGTAAGTTCATACAAGTGTCACCGACCACATCAGCCATCCAGTGATGGTCAGTCCATACAAATGTCACCGACCACATCAGCCATCCAGTGATGGTCAGTCCATACAAGTGTCACCGGCCACATCAGCCCTCCAGTGATGGTCAGTCTAAACATACAAGTGTCACTGGACCACATCAGCCATCCAGTGATGGTCAGTCCATACAAGTGTCACCGACCACATCAGCCATCCAGTGATGGTCAGTCCAAACATACAAGGCTAGCACCATGAACCCAGATGAACAAAGGCATGAAGAAGGGTAGTTTACATTGACTTTTTACTGATGTATGCACAAGTTGTACTGGGATGAAGGAGTGGGTTTAAAAAAACCTAATATAGAGCAATGAGTGAGATACCATTGACACTGGCTGTGAAGGCATCATTCTGCACTAGCCATAGCCAGTTTTATCAAGTTTTATGAACCCCTGGACTGTCATAGCAACCATGTCAATAAGTCATGTCACAATCATCTATACCAGCTACTTGACCTCTTAGAAATGTTCTGGTACCCAGGTGAATGCACTAGCCATTGAGCTACAACAGCCTCAGTATACTTTTGTATTTGTTACATGTAACTTGCAAGACAATGTAACACAAAATACAAACCTTTGGTAAGTCCCTCCATGACATTATTGTGTATCCAGGATTTCAGGAGAGGTATCTCCATCAAACTCAAGGCCTTCAGCATGCGAATATTGAATGTGACATTCGGTCTACAGATACAAGAACATCTCAAGCTGATGACATTCAATATCTGCCTCAATAGTATCTTGCCACTGTGGCACAAGGTTCTCTTTGGCAACTTGGTACACAGCAAACAAAATAAAATAAAGATAAAGGAAACCAACATTATCATCCAGTAGTTCACCCCTTTTGTTCGTCACAAAGCTTCTTGATAATTTACATGACATGGTTGTCTGTCTTGTGACGCTCTCTCTTTAATTCCACGTATGTCTGCATTGATAGACCTGTGCATGCCTGCATTATAACTGTTTTCCGTGGTCCACCCCTTCCTCTTTCCCCCAATATTTTACCTTCCAGTGCTCTTATGAGTGTTTCTTTACGTTTTGTGATGTGACCAAGCCATGAGAATTTTCATGTTTTTACTATTTGAAGTGCTGCTTCTTGTCATTTATTGTTAAGACCACATCAGCAACGCCTCTAAACATATTTATCATTTCTATCCATTGTGCATATAACCATTGTGCTTGCTTCAGAATCACATCATGTGAATGAGCAGATGTACAAACAAATGATTCTTTTCTGGGATCGAGTTGTATTTTCTTTGATATTAGGATTTGTTTGTCTTTCACTAAATGCCTTCTTTGCGAGGAGGTCATGTATTTCAGTAAAACATACAAACCCAATAGACATCAGAGACATCAGTATCTGACCAGTGGCAAGCCTTTCCAATTGAAACTTAACCCATTAGTCAGACCACATAATTTGAATACCCAGCAGAATTCTTCTCTGGTCTTCTACAATGTCATTATTCAGCTGAATTTCAGTCATAAAAGCGCTCATTGATTAGAAATTGTTGACGAGTGTTTCAAATAATATGATGTGATGTCGGTTCCTAAATCAATCAATCAATCAATCAAATAATATGCTGTAATATATATTTTACAATATAAATATACTATTCTTCCTCTTCAGGCGCTGGATCTAGAGCAAACATTGGCAAGTATGCCTCTCCAACCCTCTCTGTCATCTGATATCTTGATGAAGATGGTGTTGTTGATATTATTATTTGTTGCCCAGATGTTTAAGCTTTCCACAAAGATTAATCTCTGTCTTCCTCTGCCCCTCTGGCCTAGCATTTTCCCACATGAGACTAATTTCTCTATTCCGTCTCTTCTGTTGATTGCCCCATACATTTCATTTGTTTTTCCTTATGGTTCTTGTACTACCTGTAACTTGTAATGACACTTGTTTGTTTTCTTCTAAATCTATGACATTCTCTCAATATTCATCTAAAACAAACCACATCTCCAATGCCTCCAGATTTTATTTCTTTGCTCATTTTCCAGTTTTCATGACTATACAGCAGAGCAGGCAACACACAACTTTTCAGTCAGTGGATTTTTTTAACTTGTCGTGACATTTCTGTTCTTTAAGACCATGATCAAATAAGAGACAACCATGCCTTAATTTGAAATTGCTTAGAGTATGCTTATAGCTTTGTTATAAGCAAATAAATCTGGGGGAATATAGTTTGACAAACAGAAACAGCTGTTCATTGAACTAGAGGCATGACCTGATCATGATCATGTGATTGGTCCAAATGTGAAAACTTCTTCAGATTTATAAGGAAATGCAAGGCAAAGGAATGTTTTCACCATTAAGACAGGGTCAATCTCTTCAGAAGAAGCAATAAAGTAATTTCCATGAAAGACAACTGAATAGTCTGTTACACAGAACACCATAGACAAAAGCAAATAGGTTTTGATGAAGCAATCTACTGCTGGCAGATTATTTCCCACCTGACTGTAGCCAGTTGGCATCAGTCTGAGCTGAATCAACATGTTGTTTACAAGCCTACAGTTTTCATCCTTCCACTTAGTCTGCTTTTGTTCACCCCATTTGCTAGTATCTCACATTCTTTGATGCTTACAGAGATCATGGCAGTATTTGTTGTCAACACATTGTTGGTGAGAAATGATAATTACATCTTTCTGTATTTGTCTTTGTTAGGTAGGAATGTTAGAAGTGCATAGTAATTTTTTATAGGTAGGCCTAATTAGTAATTCCAGTAAATATTTTTTATTATTCTGAGATCTTTCCCATCAATGTTAATATCTTCCAACATTTTAATCAGTTCATCATGTTTTACTTTATCAAATGCCTAAGTATAATCTATGAAGCACAAATGTATGTCTTTCCTTGTCTCTACTCTACTTTCCTTTTCCTTCCACAAATCCATATTGTTCTTCACAAATTTCCATGTTTATTTTCTTCCTTGTTCTTCTCATTATAATTCTAAGTAGAAGCTTAGTGACATGATTTATGAGGTTAATTGTACAAAAATCTTTGCATTAAATTGCTCCTGGTCTTTTTTGGTATAGCTATAAATACAGATTTCAACATATCGCTTGGTATATATCCACTGCTGTAAATATCATTCAACATTTTGGTTAATATATCTACTCCAAATTCTCCCATTACTTCTAATTCTTCTATTGTGATTCCATCTGTCCCAGCTGATTATCCTTTTTTCATAAGCTTGATAGCATCATTAACTTCTTCTTTTAGAATAGGTGGACCTTCTAAGTTACTTTCTTCTGGTAATTCTGCCCTTTCTCCATCATATAAGTCTCTTATATACTCATTCCACCTCTTCATTATAGCATCTTCCTCCAATAATATATTTCCTGTTTTTAATTTTAAACAACCTATATATACTGTTCAAAAAAAGAAATGTAACATTATTGCAATTTCAATTGCAAACTTGTACCAACATTTTATTGACAATGCTGATTCGCACACTGTAGTAGGTTCTAGCGATGCTGGTCTGTAAGAACAGGATCTCTGTAGGGTCTTCTAGCCCAAAGACCTTGTATCATGTAGCTGGTTCCTGACCGTTTGATCTGAAATTCGACGAGATCCTGGAATTAACTGGATTGTGGAGGCCGCAGCTGCAAATCGATTCCTAAGGTGATGCAGCCGTATGAAACAGTCTTCGGGAGGGTTGTATTTTTGGGCTTCCACTGCACGGCCTGTCTGCCACGAGCCAGTTTTTTTCAACCCCCTCCCAAAGGCGACTAATGGTCTTCTAAC
>JACEFZ010007806.1:0-37500 GCA_014155875.1 Cepaea nemoralis
AAATGTTTTTGAAGTGGAGAAGAAAAGACTCAAAAATTAGGGAAATGTATTTCTGTGCACGTGTTATTGTTGTCACAGTTAACAGAAGTCAGCAATGGTTATTTGATTTCAGACAATGAGATAGCTAAGTAAACTAATGAAAAGTAAAGTAATGCAAAGCAAAGTAGAGTAGAGTAGAGTAGAGTAGAGTAGAGTAGAGTAGAGTAGAGTAGAGTAGAGTAGAGTAGAGTAGAGTAGAGTAACATAGCATAGAGTAGAGCAGGGCAGAGCAGAGTAGAGTAGAGTAGAGTAGAGTAGAGTAACATAGTGTAGAGTAGAGCAGAGCAGAGTAGAGTAGAGTAGAGTAGAGTAACATAGCATAGAGCAGAGCAGAGTAGAGTAGAGTAGAGTAGAGCAGAGCAGAGTAGAGTAGAGTAGAGTAGAGTAGAGTAACATAGCATAGAGCAGAGCAGAGCAGAGTAGAGTAGAGTAGAGTAACAGCATAGAGCAGAGTAGAGTAGAGCAGAGCAGAGCAGAGTAGAGTAGAGTAGAGTAGAGTAGAGTAGAGTAACATAGCATAGAGCAGAGCAGAGTAGAGTAGAGTAGAGTAACATAGCATAGAGCAGAGTAGAGCAGAGTAGAGTAGAGTAGAGTAGAGTGAAGTGGATTAGAGTAGAGCAGTGTAGAGCAGAGCAGAGTAGAGTAGAGCAGAGAAGAGCAGAGTAGAGTAGAGCAGAGAAGAGCAGAGTAGAGTAGAGTAGAGTAGAGTGAAGTGGATTAGAGTAGAGCAGAGTAGAGTAGAGTAGATTGGATTAGAGTAGAGTAGAGTAGAGTAGCGTAGAGCAGAGCAGAGTAGAGTAGAGTAGAGTAGAGTTGAGTAGAGTTGAGTAGAGTTGAGTTGAGTAAAAGACCCATTGGCATCTGTGCTTTACCCATATACTAACATATGCCTTTCATGTTAATACAATTGTTCTTCTCATGTGTTTAGAGGATTTTTTAGATTTTTTCTTATTACCAGGTTCCTCGCCATCAGGTGACCCCACTCTGACTTTAGAGGTACTTGTAATATACGTCCCCAAGTCAAGGACAAGAAGTCAACATTTTAGTCCAACTGACCAGTCATTGTAGGGTTGAAGCCACTACCTCAGTATCAGCTCGCTGGATGTTTTAGAATGAGCAATCTTATCCATTCAACCATGCGGATCTCCTCACAAGTGCCTTCTATAGCCTTACCTGTGCTGCCATTAGTCTTAAGTATGCATCTCATAATTCAACCCAGACCTGAATCTGTACATTTTTGCTCTCAAATTTATATATAGATTTAATTGATTTTACTTTAAAAATGTCAACTTTTGTACAGTTTGTTAATTTTAATTTGTTGGCTTTCAACCATACGTATTGTGCTGGGAGTTCCTTGGCCTGCATTTAATGTGTTCACTGTGAATTAATAAAAAGAATGCCAAGTCTGGAAATATGGACTGTTAACAGATATTGTATTAATGTATGCTTTGATAAATTAACTGGCTGCACAATCGACACATCTCTGACTTTAATGAGAGCTGATTTTTTCTGATAGGAAGCATTGACTTTGTTGTGATGTCGTTTTTGTGTGTCCCACCTGATTGTCCCACAGCAGACAAAGTAATTAACCCATTTCCAAGCCTTGAGGCATAATAGGTATATGGTGCTTCCGGATATTTGTATTCACCAGTAGGCACCCAATGGGAGATGTGTTCAATATCACAATGGAGGCTTTGCTGTATATGACATTTTCTGGTAACTATTTTAGGCCGTGAGCCCAAATACATTGTAAAAATCCATCTTAGTGGGGATTTGAACACATGATTACCAAGCCAAGTGTGCTGGCCACTGTGCTGCCATGGCACCCTATAGTCGGGACATGACGTGTGTTTAACTGAGAAATAGTATATCTGTTTCATCACCTGGTGTTAAACAATGATCCAAGAATCCGGGAAGCAACAAACCATAGACTGCTCGCTGTCATCAGACGGTTGTTCTGTGGTGGTTCAACTGTTGGACAGTAAGTAAAGAACTGATGGGGAAAATATGAGAATATTGTTGACAGAGAAGAATGTTGAGAATATCATGAATACAGAAGAATGTTGAGTATATTGTGGACAGAGAAAAATGTTGAGAATACTGTGGACAGGGAAGAATGTTGAGAAGATCATGAACGGAAAAGAATGTATAGAATATCGTGGACAGAGAAGAATGTTGAGTATATTGTGGACAGAGAAGAATGTTGAGAATACCGTGGACAGGGAAGAATGTTGAGAAGATCATGAACGGAAAAGAATGTAGAGAATATCGTGGACAGAGAAGAATGTCTCATGAATGTAGAGAATATCGTGGACAGAGAAGAATGTTGAGTATATTGTGGACAGAGAAAAATGTTGAGAATACCGTGGACAGGGAAGAATGTTGAGAGTATTGTGGACAGAGAAGAATGTAGAGAATATTGTGGACAGAGAAGAATGTAGAGAATATCGTGGACAGAGAGGAATGTAGAGAATATTGTGGACAGAGAAGAATGTTGAGCATACTGTGGACGAGGAAGAATGTTGAGAATATTGTGGACATAGAAGAATGTTAGGAATATTGTTGACAGAGAAGAATGTTGAGAATATCATGGACAGAGAAGAATGTTGAAAATATTGTGGACAGAGAAGAATGTTGAGAATGTTGTGGACAGAGAAGAATATTGAGAATATCATGGACAGAGAAGAATGTTGAAAATATTGTGGACAGAGAAGAATGTTGAGAATATCATAAACAGAGAATAATGTTGAGAATATCATAAATAGAGATGAATTTTGAGAATATCATAAATAGAGAAGAATGTTGAGAATATCGTGGACAGAGAAGAATGTTGAAAATTTCATGAACTTAGAAGAATGTTGAGAATATCGTGAACAGAGAAGAATGTTGAAAATATCATGAACAAATGCAAAAACAAACTGAGGTATTGACAGCTGCCAGTGCTACTAGATAAGCCAAGAAAACCACATGGAAACAACAATTGAAACATAAGTGGCATGTAAGCAGAAGAGGTGTAGGAGAAATTAACGTTATGTGTAGACACGTTTTAGCAAGAGAGGCAAACCAAGACAGAAAAAGAAGTGTGGAAATGTTTAACAGCTGGGCAAAATGACATGAGCAACATTAACTGCTTGAAAATAATTGCATTTAATGCAGTGATGACTAAATCGAAAAATGATACATTTGTTCTGTACTTTCTGAGAATATATTACCCCCAATGTCTCTATCAATCACATGGCCGCTTTCGAGCATGTGCCGAGCAATTGTTGATTCGGGAAGCTTCCTGTGTGTCGTCCCTACTAGGCTCTCACGGTATGTGGAAATGTTTAACAGCTGGGCAACACATAATGACACGAGCAACGTTAACTCTTTGAAAATGCCAGATAACGAAGAAGAGTTGAGGTGAGTCAAGTACATCATGCACGCTCACACCAAGGTGTTTGCAGTATTTTTGTTTGTTTGCAGTATTTTTGTTTGTTTTGTTTGTTTGCATTCGCTCACTTTGAATTCAAGCATGTCTGTGTGCTACTACCTCTAGTGCACTGAACCGATTATTGCGTGTGGGTTAGCTTTTCCTTTTACCAGTGTCCCTCGCCAGCAGGCGAACCCACTCAGGCTTGTAATTTACGTCCCCACGTCAAGGATGAAAAGTCAACATTTTAATTCAACTAGTCAGTGTAGGGATTGAACCCACTACCTTAGGATACCGGATGTTTAAGAACAGCGCTCGTATCTATTCGGCCAGGCAGACCTCAGGTGATCTACAATGTCCTGTGTCCATCTCCTTGCAGATCGACAGCTGACTCCTATTCCAGAAACATTAGCGTCCATCACCTTTCTTCCCACGCCACTGTCAGGCTTAATACTCCCAAAGTACAGTCAAACCTCGGTTTTCGTTGCTTTCGGTTTTCTTCGATTTCAGTTTTCATCGATTTTTTCCGCGAAAAATTAATCTCGTGTTTCGTCGGTTGCCTCGGTTTTCGTCGGCCTGCCCACGGGACCTCGCTACTAATTTTGCGAAAACAAAGGGACCCATGAGTTCTTTTGCTCAGTTTGGTGTTGTTTCTCGTGTGAGCATCACTTGCTAATAAGTTAACCTTTTCCGTTAGCTCCATCATGGGACCAAAGAAAGTTTTTAAAGCCAGCAGCCCTTCGAAGAAGAAGGCCAGGAACATGATCGAGTTGACGAAGGAAAACATTGAGAAATACGAGAGCGGCATTAAGATTGCTGAAAGCGGCCGCAAGTACGGGAAGTCACCATCCACAATAAATTCCATTCTGGTGGAAAAGGAAGCAATAAAGAAGACTAATGTAGCGAACGGCGTGAATGTGCTAACGAAACAGAGATCGCACACAGTTGAAGATGTCGAACAGGTATTATTAATTTGGATGAATCAAAAACAGTTAGATGGCGATTCTGTTTCGGAGGCAATCAAATGTCAAAAGGCCAGACTGTATGCCGATCGCATTAAGAAAATAACTGGGACTAATGCTAGCGTACTTAGTGATTTAAAGACCAGCAGATTATGGTCTGAAAAACTCAAGAGACGCAGTGGCATACTTTGTGTTACTAGGCATGGCGAAGGTGCGAATTCGAACACGTCTGGGGCCGAAAAATAGTATTACTATTTACTATTACACACTATATTTTTTATTCTCTATTAAATGTGTTTTTAGTATGTATTTTGGAGTGTCTAGAACGAATTAATTGGATTTACATCGATTAATATGGAAATAATTGCCTCGGTTTTCGTCGGTTTCTGATTTCTCCGATTGTCTTCGGACGGATTATCGCCGAAAACCGAGGTTTGACTGTATTTATAAACATAACAATATGAGTTGTATCGCAGTTTTATTTCGACAAAGGGCTATAATTCGCGAACATACGTTGATGACTAACAATAGCTTGTAATCCCCCTTACGTCGTGGAGGCTGAAGACAGTATAGATAACTGTGTACATGAAGTTAGTGATGGTGATTTTATCGATAGTGGCTGGCCGAGGGATAGAATGCCGGATTCTCCTTCGGGAGACCCGGATTCGAATCCTCGGTAAGGTGTTGAGTTGGTTTTTGTCGGGGGCAAAAAGGAAACTGTAACCTGCACAGTTCGCATAATATATTGGCAGTAAATGACAGATGGCAGTCGCTAAGCTTTGACATTTTTTGGCTTTTTAAATATGGATGTACCTAGGTAAATAATGTAGTGGCCCGTTTTCCCTTGATATTTCTATATACTGTACTGTACTGCCGCCTTGCCGTCTTGACAGACGATAGTTTGTTACGTTGTGCTGAAAAAAAAAAACGAAAAAAAAGCACAATGACGACAACCAGACCGTGAATGGATTTATATCTCTCCATAGCACAAAGAATGGCCTGAATTGTAGAGACCATGTGTTGGCCATGCAGCATGATCTCTCTCTCTCTCTCTCTCTCTCTCTCTCTCTCTCTCTCTCTCTCTCTCTCTCTCTCTCTCTCTCTCTCTCTCTCTCTCTCTCTCTCTCTCTCTCTCTCGCGCGCCTGTCTAGTTTACTCCAGAGGAAAGATAGCAAACATACACCTGGAGAAAGACAAGCTGTCGAAACTGCCGGATCAGCAAAGCAATGCTCTAACTGTCCGCATGTCGGAGCTTCGATCCTAGACCAGTTGCTGACCAAAGCTTAGGGTCTGATCTCCCCTGCCATGACATTTAGTCTTAGGCTGCACTTCCTCACAATAGGATAAAGCTTGTACCCTCCTAATGGCCCACCTCCACACGAAGCCGTTGGCACAATGTGGGATGTCGGGTTTGGTGAGCGCCGCCCAACATTCGGCGCTAACAGAAAGCAGATAGTGCCGTCTACTATCATATTGTAGCTCAGTCATATCTGACTAACACCCGAGACCAATGTCTATGTAATAAGCAAATATAAATAGCAATTTGAAATCAGGAATCAACACCATTGGACTCGGGACGTCCCCATACGTACTTCGTCACCTTCTCCAGTAGCCAGCGAAGAATGTCCATGCCAATAGTACCATTGCAGTCTGACTAAAAGTCCGCCTGCACTTTCTTCTTAATATTTGAGTGTCGTTGAATCTCGACAATTGAAATACTTTGGCCATACTGTTAGTTAGTAGCGGTTACGTCTTCACGACAAAGGTTCGCCCCATTATGCTCGGTTCCTGTGCCAGTGAACATGACACGCTTCTTACTGCCCCATGTGAACAGTGGAACAGACAGGAGTCTCGAAAAACCAACACCCCCCCCCCCCACATATATACAATGCATAAGGCCGCTGCCAGAGGAAAGAATAACACAAAAGTCCACACCCAAAAATACAGTTCATACAAAACGTCGCAGTGGTTTGTAAAGAACATTGATGGAAGGCAGGGTTGCTGGGTGAAGAGACAGAGATTCGTCCAGCACGAAGATAGACATAGGACCTTAAAGACACCTTGACATGAAAATAAATGCATTAGGGCGGGGAACTGGAAAGGTTCGAGGATCTGCCCAAGAGAACCCACTACATGAATACGTCATACTTTGCTAATGACCTTGTGTAGGAAACACTGCAGCGCACTATCTGACATTGCCTAATTAACTGAGCACCAGAACATGTTTTGAGGGGACGGAGGCTCTGCCAGTTTGATACTGACCGCATCAGCCATCTAGTGCCCATCGGTTTAAAGTACGGATTAAGTGTATTCTTAAAATACCCTATGACGTCTTTAACTGTAACTTAATGTACCATATGGCGTCTTTAACTGTAACCTAATGTCATGACGTGACTCCATCAATATTGGATGTGGAATGAACCTCAATTGTAAACTCGTTAACGGAATAACCTGAACTCACCTTGAACGGTAACAAGTATGAAATTAGACTGACGCCAATCCAGTGAAAGATCTCACACTTTAATATCGTGCTGAATAAATCAATATTCAATATTTTCGTATACTATAAACTGTCCCTTTATGCGGGGTCGGCGTTTACTATCTAGTATCTATGAAAACTTCCCTAATCTATTTCGCCGTTCTGAATTCAGGCATGGTCTAGGCCTGGTCCTTTCATTGCTTATATCCTTGCCAATCGATTGTTCCTGCTGTTATCTATTTGCCGAAGCTCGGAATAATCGCATTCAGCTCTTCACCAACACGGGCTCCTCGAAGACACGTCCGCTCCTTATGAGAATCACACAACGTCACACAACGGGGAGTTTGACAGTAGTACACGTTCATATAGGACCAGACACTTGATTTGAGGCACTCAGCTGAGGGATATGGCTGAACGCCTCTAAGTCAAATCCCCCAGATGTGAGGGCCTGGCCGCTACTCACCTCATGCTCTTGGAGGTTTGATGATGAGCCACCAGCATCTGCAGCCTACCTTGTTCCAGACGTACTGGTTATTCTTTCCTCTGGAGAAAACAAGGCAAAGCCGAGAGAGAGATAATGCTGCATGGGCAACACATGTTCTCTTAATTCAAGCCCAGGCATTATGCGATGGAATTCTAGCTCTAGTTCCAATCCTCATACTTTCGTCTGTAAAGACTGCAAGGTGCCACTTAATGTAACTCTTTATTTTTTTATATTTATGAGCGCTCATCATCATCATCATCATCATCATCATCATCATCATCATCATCATCATCATCATCATCATCCTCATCCACTATTTCTGTCAAGCGTTGTGTTGAGGAATAGTTGACGCTCCAGCACACGATGGGTGGCATTGGATAGTACCATTCACGGTGATTGCAAAATGTATTTGATGTCAACGCATCTTATTCTCATGCGTCCGTTTGCTCTCCTACCAGATCTTCTTTGATGTAGGGATAGTGCTGGTAATTGATGGTGTTGCATTCTAAGGAAATGCCCGAACCATTTCATCTTCTGTCTTTCAATAAATGTGGCACATTTGTCTGTCTGATAACACCATTTCTGACTCGGTCTCGGATAGTTAAGTTGGCAGTGTTTCTCAAGCATCTCATCTCGCAGATGTTGATTTTGCGTAAGTGTGATTTGGATAATGTCCACGTTTGGCACTGGTAGCATAGGATTATAAGCACACGCAATAATGTAAAATGGGAACAGAACATGACCTACTTACAAGCCAGAAGCGTAATACGGTTGTCTCTATGGCAATCTGTGTGCTCGTAGTGTTATTGATCTGTACTCCCTTGATTCCCTTAACCACATTTCCGGTTCAGTCGCTATGTTGGAATCATACGCGCTGATTTAACGAAACACGCATTCAGTTCACAACAAGAATACATATGAGTAATTTTTATATTTATATTTTCATGCAGTGTTTGTCATGTAGTTGTACCCGTGTGTTTTTTTTCCAGTGCTGATGAAGGCTTTTGCCGCAACGTCCAGTTTATTACTTGTGATTGTCTTCTAGTAAAGATGATCGTCTACTTCTCGTATTTTGGTGCTTCATTTATTCAAGCTTAATATGAATTTAATTAGTCTCTGGCCTCATATTTCTATACGCCAGTCAGTACAATACCGCGCCGGCCGCTTTTACTTCCAATGATATTTCCTAGTATCAATCTCAGGCTGGGTCAAGTAACACAAAATCCCGCGACGAGGATTCAAACATTATCATCATGTGCCATGCCGATAAGCCTGGGAGGTCATGTTTCGCCATCTCACACGATCACCAGAGTCGTGGATCAGCTCTGTGTTCTTGTCTCGACCATGCTATGTGGTCAAGCCATGCAGATATTTACTTCTCTGCCTTCCTCTTGTTATTGTCCCTTCAATCTTGCCAGTTGTCACCAAGTTCTCTAGTTTATTTCTTCTAATAACGTGCCCCAAAGAAAATGTGACTGTCTAATTTCTCTAGTCAGTTTGCGGGCTTCATTTGCCTCTTATAGGACTTGCTCGTTGGTGTTTCTGTCTGTCCATGGTATTCGAACAGGCCGACCGGACAACAAAGTATCTGATTCATTCAGAGCCGAAGGATAGTACATCGCAAAATGTACATCCCATGTGTACAGAAGGACGATATAACGCCATAGTATGGTCATCGCGTTGTTTGTTTTGTTTCGTGGTATCTTCCGCAGTTTGAATGCACATTGAATGGAAATGTACGTTAATACTTGTTTACATGATTGTGTACCGTATTTCGCGAAGGGGTTACGGACGCAGCTCGTAATCCCGCACACCGCGTTAATTTTTTTAATGAAATAGTTTGGGTGCCGGTTGTTCAGAAGCAATGGCAAACTACTGAACATAAAACTTGTCCAGGAATCACGAGCAGCCAAACAATGCTGGAGTTGACTGCTACGTCCGTAAAGGATATGCAACTGACTAACCATATTTGGTCTAAACCTACGTTTTTGTTTAGCATTGAAACAGTTATACTGTCTCTACTGGGGATTGATCCCTGATCACTGTCTTGAGAGGCAAGCACACTAAACACTAGGCCACCGCCGCTCCTCCAGCAGAGAGAAGTAACATAAAACAGAACCGAACCAGACAAGAAAAGAACAGGAGAAAGAGAAGAACTACTATCATTTAGCGATACGGTCTGTCACAGCAGCAGACGTGAAATGCAGGCAGCGGCCTATTTGTTCACACGGATCCCAAGAGTTTATCAACAATGTAGCCAGGCAGTACAGTTGTCTGACGGGGTGATGATGTCTATTAAGAAGATGGCGCACTAAGAGCCAAGAAGGTAAAACCTGGAGTCAACCAGTGCAGGCGTGTGTGGGTTCTTCGGTTGAAGTCATGGCTCCAGTTTGTGCATTATATTTCCCATATTGTGAAAGCTCTTTTCATAAGTCACGCTAAGTTACAAATGAAGATTAGTTGGTAGTCCATTACAGGACGCCGGCTACGAGAAAAGTAATTTTTCTACATGTATGTTGTCGTATGCCGGTCTCCCTGACCTAGGCGTTAGAGACTTTCTCCGTAATCCCGTATACTCTCGTGAGTAACGTGACGACGGCGAGATCGGTAGCGGTTCTAACCGCGTCGATAATTTACGGGGTATGTGAGCCGGTCGCTCAGAAAGCAATGGCAAACTATTGAGCGTAATCTTGCCAAGAAATCAACAGTCAGCTGAAAGATACTGAGATTGACAGCGATGGATATACAGCAAGGATATGCAAACATTTATTTCTGTTGTCGTGTACTGTTAGCTGGTCGAATCATTTACCTTGCTATTTTTTAATGAAATCTGGTGCTGCTATAACCCCCACTTTATTCCAGATATCTTCATATCTGGTTTCCCCCCTTCTTGTTACATTGAGTATTCTCCCAGGAACCTGCTGTGGCTGGTTATTTTATTTTAGTTGTTTGTTTATTCACCCGCCGCTTTGATCTCAAGAGTAGTCCATACACTTGCTACTACTTCTAGTGCACTGGGCTGATTTTTGCGTGTGAATTAGTTTTCCCCATTACCAGGTCTCTCGCCATCAGGCGAACCCACTCCAACGTCAGAGGTACTTGTAAATTACGCCCCCAAGTCAAGAACGAGAAGTCAGCATTTTAGTCCAGTTGACCGGTATAGGGGTTGAACCCGCTACCTCGGCATCAGCACACCGGAAGCTTAAGAACGAGCGCTCTTATCCATTAAACCATGCTGACCTCCTGGGCTGTGTATGATTTACTAGGCAATTTGGCGAAGTGGTTAGGGACGCAGTTCGTAATCCCGCATACCACGCTCGAAACACAGCTGCGAGAAATTTGACCGCAGACCACCTTGCGTTGGTTTTCATTCAATCGTGTAAATGCCGGTCGTTCAGAAAGCATTGGCACACCACTGAACTTGCCAAGAAATCACAGTTAAAATATGATAGAATTGATTGTGACGTTCGGTATAGGATATGCAACTTAAAGAAGAAGGCACATTTTAAATTAAAGACTTGACCAATAGATGGTGAGATGTCAGGTTTGTTTGACATCAAGTAGGGAGTTTGTCAGGATTGTGTGCTGTCTCCTTATTTGTTTAACCTGTACGCCGAAAATATAATGAGAAATTAACACTGGTAATAGGGAAAGCTAATCCACACGTACAATTCAGCCAAGTGCATTAGACGTAGTAGGACGTGTGTGGACAACGCTTGGGTTCAAAGCCAGCGAAGGCAACGAAACAAAACAAAAAAGCTTCTAGTTTATAAAGTTGAGCTCCTGTCTATCATGACACTCTGGGAGCTGACTGACCCTTTCCACAAGCCGTGTTCGAATCCCTAGTTAACTTCTCGCTCTCTGTTAATCTCTCGCGCTCTCTCTTGCACACTCCTCTCTCTCTGTCTCTCTCTGTCTGTGTCTCTCTCTCTGTCTCTCTCTCTGTGTCTTACTGTCTTTCTCAATGTCTGTCTGTCTGTCTGTCTGTCTGTCTGTCTGTCTGTCTGTCTGTCTGTCTGTCTGTCTGTCTCTTTCTTTCTTTCTTTCTTTCTTTCTTTCTTTCTTTCTTTCTTTCTTTCTTTCTTTCTTTCTTTCTTTCTTTCTTTCTTTCTTTCTTTCTTTCTTTCTTTCTGTCTATCGTCCTCTTCCTCCCTAACTCTTCATGTCTTCTCTCTGTCTCTCTCTTTCTGCCCCCTCTCTCTTTTTCTCTCTTTCTGCACCCCTATATCCCCCCCCTCTCTCTTTCTGCCTCTTTCCCTCTCTCAGCCTTTCTCCCCCTCTCTCTCGCGTTCCTATCTCCCTTCTCTCTCTGTCTACCTTTCGCTGTCCATCTCTCGTCTATTCTCTCTGCTTCTCTCTATCGTTTCCCATCGCTCTCTCCCTCGTTCTTTCTCTCTTTCTCTCCCTCAACTATAATTATTTTTTGGTTTTGCAATAGATCGTACTGTTTTCTCAAATTTCGATTGTTTTCCGCCATACCCCATATCCGTTAGTTATTACTCCGCGACTAAACACCTCTGTATCGGAGGCTCGTTGAGATGTTGAGATAGACTCTGGCCTGCTGAACACTGTCCTCTCCCCCTCATGCTCTCCTACCTGAGTTTCCCTGGGTTTCTCATTTTCCCCCCTTGCAAAAAAATAAATAAAATTTACCCACCTTCAAACGGGATCGCTCCGTCTGTATTTATGCGCTCCATCATTCCATTCTAAACCCCCCCCCCCCCCCCACCGTCCATTGTTTTCTTTGCCTTGACTGCAACTTCCGCCGATACCTCCCCTGTTTCCCCCCAGAGATAAATAATGCGGCGCGACGACTAGAAGAGAGCGGGAGGGAGGACACCCCTTCGCCTCCCCATCCTAATTTAAACACTTAAAAAAAGGCAACACTGGTTACGCGCATCGGGTCTTTATCCACACCCTCCCCTAGTGTGCCGGAATACTAATGTCACGGCGACCCAACCACGACCTCGTTCCCATTTTTTTAAAACCCGTTTTTGTTTTTTGGTTTTAATAAGCCAGCCCTCTCCCCTCCGACCGCGCCCATCCCTCCCACCACTAGAGCCGCCGTGCCAAACCGCAGAACCGACCCACCAACTATGCACTAACGAACAGCTAACGAACCAGATACGTTTTGTGGGGGGGGGAAAAAAGTTTAAAAAAAAACCTGAATCTCATTCTATCCGGCCTCTACTCATTTGAGGCAAGATGTGGTGCGACCGGGGCCCAGCCACTCAGGAAGCCAACCAAGAACAAGGTACCGCGCGGATTTTTGGTTTTTATTTTCTGTACCAGGGTGAAGTACAATCGTCTGCCTGCTTTCAGGTCGTTTCTTCGCTACCCTCATTTGTTTCTGGGAAGAAAAGAAAAACAAAACTATTCGTTTTTTTGTTTGTTCTTGTTGTACACTCATCTCCCCCTCCCCCCCCCCCCCATGTCCTCCCCTCCCTCGCATTGATATGTGTTCTTCATAGTTGCTTCCGTTTAGCAACTAATTAGCTTTTTTGTTTGGTCGCCCGTTGCTTCTTGAGAATACTGGCGGAGTATTGCCAAATTTGGCAGCACCGCCCTGCGTTAGTTTTTATAAAATGGTATGAGTGTCGGTCGTTCAGAAATCAATGGCAAACTACTGAACGTAAGCTTGCCAAGAAATCACAAACTGCCAAAAAATTGTGAAGTTTACTGCGGCGTCCTGTAAAGGATATGCAACTAGCTTTTTAACCTATGAACTCTTCACACGGAAACAAAGAATTAACGAGATTAACTATAAGGAGAGTACATCAAGAGAACTGCAGGAGGTAGCAAAAGATAGAAAGGCTTGGCGTATTTAGATTGGGGATATATGCCTCAATGGGGGATAAAGGGAAGAAGAAGAAGAAGAAGAAGAAGAAGAAGAAGAAGAAGAAGAGGAAGAAGAAAGGGGAAGAAGGATGAGGAGGAAAAGGAAGAGAAGGATTAGAAGAAGAAGAAGGAGGAGGAGGAGGGGCAACAGCAGCAGCAGCAGCAGCTGCAACCGAAGCAAAGCCGAAGAAGCAGCAGCAGAAGAAGAAGAAGAAGAAGAGAAAGGGGAAGAAGGATGAGGAGGAAAAAGGAAGAGGAAGGATTAGAAGAAGAAGAAGAAGAAGAAGAAGAGGAAGAAGGATGAGGAGGATTAGAAGAAGAAGAAGAAGAAGAAGAAGAAGAAGAAGAAGAAGAAGAAGAAGAAAGGGGGAAAATGATGAGGAAGAGGAGGATTAGAAGAAGAAGAAGAAGGAGGAGGAGGAGGAGGAGGAGGAAGATTATCAGGAGGAGGGGCTACAGCAGCAAGAGCAGTAGCAGCCGAAACCGTAGAAGAAGAAGAAGAAGAAGAAGAAGAAGAAGAAGAAGAAGAAGAAGAAATACCTCACACAATAAAGCGAGGCGCAATAATGCAAGAGGTACACCTGTATCAGAGGTAAACAAGCGGCCGCGGTGATTGAGCCACCACTGGCTTGGACGTATCTTGGAGTATTATTTGCTAACCGCAACAATATCAATGGTCCGTACTACACAGCCCCTATCTTCCCCTTCCTTTTTTCCTTAGTCTAAATCTGTGTGAGCGAGTGTATGTATATATTTATATGTGTATCGGTGTGTTTTGTGCGTGTTTGTGTTGTTTGGGTATGTGTTTGTCTAGGTATGTGTGACTGCGCAGAAGCACCAGTCATCACCATAACTACTACGACAACAAAGAAATGGCCGACCGCCGTAATCAATGCCACAAGCTAGTCTAGACTGCAAAACATTTAGTTAATCAATGGTAACACAACCTGGGTCAACCAACAATCACTGTTCTACCACTTTCCAGCAGTGGTCCTCACACTGTCAGTTAGCCCGGGGCCAAGGTTGGGGACAGCCAGCTTTGACACAGAACTACAGAGTATCGGGAAAAGTGTTTGTTGTTTCCCCCCGTTCCCTCGCTTTGATCTCAAACGTAGCCAATACACGTTCTACTACTACTTCTAGTGCACTGGACTAATATATAGTGTATTTTTAATGACTGTGCAGTGTTTGAAAATATCGCCGGTCCAAGTTTTGTATTCACCCTCCGTAAAGCTCATGCAACATAATCGGTAAATAGGCTACAAAATTTGGACCAGCAATATTTTCAAACACTGCACAGTCATTAAAATCACACCATTTATTTGGGTTTGGATTAGCTTTCCTGTTAACAGTGTCCATCACCATCAGGCGAATCTACTCCGACTTCAGAGGCACTTGTAATTTACATCCTCAAGTCAAGGGCGAAAAGTCAACATTATAGTCCAGCTGACCTGTGAAGAGATGGAACCCGAAACACGGCATAAGCACACCGGATGGTTAATAACGAGCGATCTTATCATTCAGCCTCGCTGACCTCCTGGGAAAACTTGACGAAGTGTCAAGGTGATGAAATGCCAATGCACAGCATCCATTTGCTAGTCACAATTATTAATAAAGGATAGACAATCGTGGTTCCCCGAAAATAAAACCTACCCCTACAATAAGCCCTAGTACGATTTTTAGGATGATTTTAACATAAGACCTTTCCCTACAATAAGCGCTAATTAAGATCGTCAGCTAGAATGAGAGACTTGGTGCCGAATTACCAGTCGGAGTACTCACGCCACTGGTGCGCACTTAATTTGCTGAGTCGTAACGATGTCCCAGAAGAAGATGGCATGACTTTATTTGAATAAATGTAGAATTTTGGACATGAATAAGTGTAGATTAAAAAAAAAAAATCTGAATATATATATATATATATATATATATATATATATATATATATATATATTATATATATATATATATATATATATACACACACACACACACACATATATGACATGTCCCGAAAATAAGCCCTAGTGCGTTTTGTTAAGCTAAAATAAATATAAGGCCTGGTGTTATGTTGGGGCCGTTCCTCGTGGCGAAGGCGTTAAGGACGCGGTTCGTGATCCCTTATACCCGCGTTGGTAACAATTCTGCGCGCGATTTGGCAACAGACTGCGTTGCGCTGGTTTTTAAAATATGGTATGGGTACCGGCCGTTCAGAAAGCAATGGCAAACTACTGAACGTAAACTTTCCAAGACATCAACAACGGCCCCCCCCCCCCCCCAAAAAAAATGTTGATGTTGACTGCAAACGTCCTGTACAGGATATGCAACTAACTGAACTTATTTTCATGGAAACACGATATTTAGATCAGAAACATTGAGAAAATAAATAAACTTCAAACATTCACTAATTGTTGCCTTCGCAGAATAGTTGGACTAAATGAGGTATGACAGAATCACCAATGTAGAGCTCGTGGAGACAACTAAACATATACCAGTGAACAAAGAGGTTCCCGGGAAGGTTAACCCGGTCACCAAATGCCCGCAGAAGTCGGATGTGTCGGCCTAACGGCGCAAGAACGCAGCTCTGCTGTAAACAGGCACAACGGAGTCACGTCCGGAAAAAAAAAACTCCGGATGAAAGCAGAAGAAGAAGAAGAACAAAGAGGTTAAGGAAAAGAGGCTGACGCTGGATAGGACACACACTGAGAACACCTGAGGACAATGTCACTAGACACTCTCTTGCCTGGAACACGCACGGAGAATGAAATAGTGGGCGACTTAAAGACACACGCAAAATAGAATTAAAGACGGAGATTAGCTAAATAGGTAGGAGATTTACCACAGGAAATACGACAATGTTATATATATATAAGTAAATGGGAATATTCGTAAACAAGTGAATCTGTACAATTATCTCGGAACAGTCATAACATCAGATGGGAGATGCCATGAAGAGATTAGAACAAGAATCGCCATGGTGTAGGTAGCCTTTTGCAAGATGGAAAACATAATGACCAATAAAAAGATGTCATTTGCAACGAAAACAAAAGAGTGTTGAGGTGTTACATAGAACCTGTGCTTTTGTATGAATGTGAAGCGTGGACAATGAGCAAACAGGCTGAAAAGCATCTGATGGCTGTTGATATGTGGTTTCTGAGGGAAATGCAAATAACACAATGGACAGACAGAAACACTAATGAACAAGTCCCATCCAGAAACAACTGAAAATCGTAAAACCTTATTACAGAAATTAGACGTAGACAGTCAACATGTTTTGGTCATGTTATGAGAAGAAATAAATTGGAGAACTTGGTGACAACTGGCAAGGTCAATGGGGAGAGAACAAGAGAAAGTCAGAGAAGTAAATACCTGGATGACTTTGCCAGGTGGCATGATCGAGACAAGAACACTGAGCGGATCCACGACTCTGGTAATCGAGTGAGATGGCGAAATATGACCGCACACGCTTATCGGCATAGCACATGATGATGATGAGGAGATTTAGGGAGTTGCATGAGGTAGCAAAGGCGAGAACGGCGTGGCGTGGCTTGACTTATGCCCCAGTGGCCATGCATGCCCCGCCTGCCTTAGATTTCCGGCCCTAGTCTAGGGGATGGTCAAGAACCAGGGCCGTGCCGTGCTATGATACAGAGAGGCGGCCCCATCAGGCGGCATCGCCAGGGGGGATCCTTAAGGCGGCGGCATTTTTAAAGGAAAAAAAAAACATGTAAGGGGTGGCATTTCGAAGACTTGCATCATACTGGGAAAATCTACTCCTCACTCCTATAAAGAACCTACTATAGTGTGTATTTTTAATGACTGGGATTTATGAAAATATTGCCGTTCCAAGTTTTGTATTCACCCTCTGTGGAGTTCATGCATCATAAAAGATAAATACAAAACCTGGAACGGCATAAATTTCAAAACACCCGACAGTCATAAATAATACACCCTGTACATCACACACGCTTGCGCGGACACTGATGTTCCGTTAAATTGTCGAAAACTATCGAGAACAGAAGACAGTGGAGTGACACAAACATTCTTCTTCTTGGCAAACTTTCAGAAGTCACCTTGAATATATCCAACGAAAGCTGATGTCCACTTGAGCCCATTGCAATCTCCTCAGAGTGTGTCCTCTGATGTAACTGGTGCAGGCCAGAATAACTTCCCTTTTTCTGTATATGGTGGACACTCCTGAAGCATTTGCACAAGACTTCAATGCCTCTTGGACATGTGTCAAGAACCGACATTATAGCACGCGGGAATTCCCAATTCCGTCTTCCATCCTCAATGCAACTTTGAACTGACTGAACTAAAAATGGCGAACGTCGTAATGAAAAACTTGATGACAACAATCATTCGCGTACTGAGTCTTAATTGATTCAGTGACAAAGGATAATATATCGCCACATGTGACCACCTCCCATTTGGACAAGAGGATGAAATATCCCCATACTAGGGACATGGTGATATTTGTTTTGTTTGAGGTATCTTTCAGTGCTCAGTGAACGGAAATTTACATTATAATACTTGCTCATTTGATTGTGTACCAGGTTGGGTCCAAATCTACTTTGTGGACTTGACACTGAATCAGTTAAAATATTGGATGCCACGACTAAATGGTAATTAACATGTTTCGCATATTGTCTAAATGTTTAAGGTGGTTCACTTCATTAGGGGAAAACTTGCTATCGGGCAATCTGACGTCCAGGCCATTCCACCACTGCCGACGAAGATGGTGAAGATGCATTATTGTTGCTGTGCGCATGTTAGTGTGAGCACATCGAATGAACCTCTGGTACTGCACACCAAGAATAGCATCTTACGTAACATCACCGTCCCTAACAACCACTTTATCACCACGTTTAGCCCCCGCCTCCCGCCAACGTCCTATCCCTCACCTTCGAGCCCCACTACCTCACCCTCGTTCTTTCCTCGTTCACCGTTAAGTACCAGAAACCTGCCAAACGAAACTGCACTCTCAGCACCAGTAAACAAGACTTAAACCGCACATACAAACAAGGCTTCAGTCGGATAGTATCGATCAGTGCAGTACATAAAGCAAATCTATAGCCAAGTACTTTAGCGTCAATGGTGGCCTGATTGGCTGAGTACGGTGCAATCGAACTGTGATCGAATAGTTGACTGGCCTATCGTCAATTGTCACAGCTGAACGAAAAGTTGTTTGTCTCCCTTTGCATAGATCTCGAACTGTTTTCTTGCTTTCATTTCGATGAGTTTTGGTGGTTGAAAAACTCGTACTGGTTTTATTGATCACATGGTTGATATTATCGTCAAGGTTGTTTGGTTTATTGATTAGTAGATTGGTTAGTTGGTTGGTTATTGGTTGGTTGGCTGGCTGGCTGATTGGTTGGTTGGTTGGCTGTTTGGAAGGTTCATTGGTTAGTTGGCTGGTTGGTTTATTGGTTAGTTGGTTGGTTGGGTGGTTGATTGGTTTGCTGATTCGTTGATTGGTTAGTTGCCTGGTTAGATGGTTGATTGGTTAGTTGGCTGGTTAGATGGTTGACTGGTTGTTTGGCTGGATGGTTGGTTGGTTGGTAGCTTGGTTGGTTTATTGGTTGATTAGCTGGTTGGCTTGTTGGCTAGTTGATTGGTTGATTGGGTAGTTGCCTTGTTGGATGGTTGATTTGTTAGTGTTTGGTTGGATGGTTGATTGGTTAGTTGGTCATTTGGATGGTTGATTGGTTAGTTCTTGCTTGGATGGTTGATTATTTATTTGGATGGTTGGTTACTTAGTTGGCTGGTTAGTTGGTTAATTGTTTAGTTGGTTGGTTGGATGGTTGACTGTTTAGTTTGTTAGTTGGATGGTTGATTGGTTATTTGGTTGGTCGGTTAATTGGCTGGTTGGTTAGTAGTCTGGTTTGTTGGTTAATTTGGTATTGGCTGGTTGATTAGTTAGTTAGTTGGTTGTTTTATGGGTTAGTTGGCTGGTCTTTTGGATGATTTGTTAGTTACCTTGTTGTGTGGTTGATTGGTTAGTTGGTTGTTAGGTTGGTTTATTGGTTAGTTGGCTGGTTGGTTGGTTGATTGGTTAGTTGGCGTGTGGGTTGATTGGTTAGTTGGCTGGTTGGTTGATTGGTTAGTTAGCTGGTTAATTGATTGGTTAGGTTGCTGCTGGTTGGCTGTTTTGGATAGTTACTGGTTGGTTGATTGGTTAGTTGGCTTATTGGTTGATTGGTTAGTTGGCTTATTGGTTGATTGGTTAGTTGGCTTATTGGTTGATTGGTTAGTTGGCTTATTGGTTGATTGGGTAGTTGGCTGATTGGTTGACTGGTTAGTTGGCTTGTGCGTTGATTGGTAAGTTGTCTGGTTGGTTGGCTGATTGGATACTTGGATGGTTGGCTGATTGGTTAGTTGGCTGGTTGGTTGGCTGATTGGATATTTGGATGGTTGGCTGACTGGTTAGTTGGCTGGTTGGTTGACTGATTAGTTAGTTGGCTGATTGATTGGTTTGCAGGCTGATTGGTTGGTTTATTGGTTATAAGGTTGATTCAATGGTTTATTGCTTAGCTTGTTGATTGATTAGTTGGCCGGTTGGTTTGTTGGTCTTAAGTCCGAAGCGTCCTTGTTCATGTTGATACAGCCCCCAACTCAAGGCTTGGGTCCATGGAAGTGGAGTTGGCGTAAAGAATTGTTTCATTTCTACCATCTCTGCTGGGACTGTGTTATAGATCCCCCTTTCCTCTCCCCCCAAGCACAAAAACCAGTGAAAAGCAGATACTGAAACTTGGCATCTGCGGAGAGGCCTCTTAGGACAGAGCCAGGTCACTATTCAGCACAGTATACACGGACAGGTTGGCATTAGGCCTGGGCAGCACAGGATACACGGACAGGTTGGCATTAGGCCTGGGCAGCACAGGATACACGGACAGGTTGGCATTAGGCCTGGGCAGCACAGGATACACGGACAGGTGGCATTAGGCCGGGCAGCACAGGATACCACGGACCAGGTTGGCATTAGGCCTGGGCAGCACAGGATACACGGACAGGTTGGCATTTAGGGCAATGGGCAGCACAGGATACAGGACAGGTTGGCATTTAGGCTGGGCAGCCACAGGATACACGGACAGGTTGGCACAAGGCTGGGGCAGCACAGGATACACGGACAGGTTGGCATTAGGCCTGGGCAGCACAGGATACACGGACAGGTTGGCATTAGGCCTGGGCAGCACAGGATACACGGACAGGTTGGCATTAGGCCTGGGCAGCTCTTGTGGCCTCCACGGATTTAATCTGGTCCAGTGCCAAGCAAACAGCAAGTTTGAACCAAACATATACTGTCCAAATAAGGAAACGCATAGCTGTCGAAGGCACACACATAGCCATAATTTTGATATTCAATAACTTGTTTAATGTAATGAGTTAATTTTTCAAATTGCACACAAGAATACCTTAGCGTTCAGACAATCTATTGACAGTTGTTTTGCATCTGGGTCTCGAGAGTTGTTAGGCGTACGGTTTTTCCGTGAGTATGCTGTGTGGTCTCCTCTTGCACAGAATAACGACTGGCATCTCCTGAGCATGGATGCGATCAGACGTCTGATGTGGGCTGTGAGGTGGTTGCGGACTCTTCCTGGGGTGCCTGGAACAGATCACGACGATTGACTGGAGCAACGCCTTGGTGACAAGCACGTCTATGCAGCCTCATCCCACAAGTGCTCAATCGGACTCATGTCTGGAGGCAGGAATGGCCAGGGAAGGGCGAGAATGTTGTTGGCAGTCAGGAACTGCGTGGTTAACCGTGAACAATGGGGTCTGGCATTGCCCTGTTGAAACACAGACCTTTGAGTAGCTAAAAGTGGAAGAACATGGGGTCGAAGAATTTCATTGACGTTTCCTGGCACATTAAAGCCTCCTTCAATCTGCACCAATTGACTCCTTCCGTTATGTTTATGATCATTCCCTACACAATTGCACCTCCTGCAACCGTGCAGCGACGCTTCATTACCGCAATTGTGTGCAAAACGTTCATTTCATCCACGGTACGCCTTTCTCCGACTATAATGACGCTGCAACAAAAATAAATATTCGTCACTAAACCAGACACATCTCCATTGACTGTCAGCTGCCTAGGGACGATGCTGGTTTGCCTAAAGAAGTCGATTTTGGCGATGGCGGCGTGTAAGGTCCACGATGAGGTCGTTGTGCCCGAAGTCCAGCTTCATACAGTATATTTCTGACAGTTTGATCAGACACATGACGTCCTGCACGCAATGGCGGGGCAGTTGAAGAAGATGTTGTAAACCTATCTGTGAGATGAAGCCGAATTAAGCGACCATCTGCTGCTGTTGCCACTCTGGGTCGTCTACTACGATGCCGGTCTTCAACTGAGCCATAGGCTTGGAACTGGTGCCAAAGTCGACTGATGGTGCTCTGATGCACGTTTAGATGCCAGGCAACCTGACTTTAACTTTCGCCTGCATACAGCAGGCCAATAGCAATGTTCCTTAAATTTATCGATAGAGGTGCCATAGATATTTGCTTGAAAATGAACTGAATTGTTTTGTGTAGCGTTATCCTTTTATAGGGTTTCAGTTGCGTAAGTCAGTGAATAGTGTTCCCACCAAATGTTGTTGCTTTCACGTGAGCGCATCATGAGCTGTGGTAAAAATTTGGTCATAAACACTATTGACCACTGCATTGTAACCATTACAAAAGCGAAAGCAATTCACGTCAACACGTGCATGTGACACTGTAAAGAACATTTGAGGTTGGTTGTCATATACCCTAGCACCAAATTTTACTTACAAACTCATAAAAATGCTGCGTTTCTGTTTTTGAACAGTATAGTACACAAGTATTATAATGTTCCGTTGACGGAGCATTGAAATTGCCGAAGATACCACGAAACAAATCAAACGACACGATGACCCAAGTATGGCGATATATCCTTCTTCTGTTCAAATGGGAGGTCACATATGGCGATATATTATCCATCGGCACTGAATCATTTAAGCGATGTAATTGTTACCAGAAAACAACCCAGTGTCCCGGAGGGGTGGGGTGGGGTTGAACAGGTAGAGACTGAATCACCGATAAACGAGAAATAGATAGATTATGAGCTTTACTAAAAGACGATTACAAGAAACAAAATGAAAGCTAAAGCCCTTCATCAGCACAGAACAAACAAACACAAACCGACACAACTACATGAAAAACACTACATGAAAATACAAAGGTTACTTATCTGTATCCTTGTTGTGGCTGGACACGTCTATAAACGATCAGCGCGATCCGTACCGTACAGGTATGGTTGTTAGGTCGGGGTTTTGTGCACTGATGTCTCCGCCCGTGCTCCAGCCTACAGAATCGGGAACTCCAATCATATCATTGATGTTCGTGAATACATTATGTAGTCTGAAGCGACATTGTTCAGGTTGTGATATTGGCTAGTGATTGGGCGCTCCTAGAGCAGCTATATTCTGCCAAGACCTCCCTGCCTGCTAGTTCCCAACCAACATTTCCCGTTGAGCTGGTTCCAGCATTCCCCAGCAAATGTTGGAGATCTACCTCGTCTCAAGAGCACCACGTCTCTCACCCAACAATTGAAGTCACCTCTCATCCAACAACTTAATTCACTTCTCACCCAAGAATTGAAGTCAACTCTCACCCAACAATTGAAGTTATGAATTACTCAATAATCGAAGTAATCTCTCGTCCAACAATTGAAGTCAGCTCTCATTCAACAACTGAAGTAATCTCTCACCCAACAACTGAAGTCACTCTCACCCAACAACTGAAGTAACCTCTCATCCACCAATTGAAGTCACCACTCGTTCAACATTCGAAGTCACCTCTAACCAAAAATTGAAGTCACCTCTCGCCCAACACTTGAAGTCACCTCTCGCCCAACACTTGAAGTCACCTCTCGCCCACATTTTTTTTAAAGTCACTCTCGTGGTCACCTCTCACCCAACAATTGAAGTCACCTCTCATCCAACAATTGAAGTCACCTCTTACCCAACAATTGAAGTCAACTCTCACCCAACAATTGAAGTCACCTCTCATCCAACAATTGAAGTCACCTCTCACCCAAGAATTGAAGTCACCTCTCATCCAACAATAGAAGTTATGAATTACTCAATAATCGAAGTCATCTCTCGTCCAACAATTGAAGTCAGCTCTCATTCAACACCTGAAGTCATCTCTCACCCAACAACTGAAGTCACTCTCACCCAACAACTGAAGTAACCTCTCATCACCAATTGAAGTCACCACTCGTTCAACATTCGAAGTCACCTCTAACCAAAAATTTAAACCCCCCCCCAACAATTTAAGTCACCTCTTCCCCAAAAATTGAAGTCACCTCTTACCCAACAACTGAAGTCACCTCTCACCCAACAACTGAAGTCACCTCTTACCCCAAAAATTTAAGTCACCCTTACCCAACAATTGAAGTCACCTCTTACCCAACAATGAAGTCACCTCTCACCCAACAATTGAAGTTTCAAAAACCTCTTACCAACAATTGAAGTCACCTCTCACCCAACAATTGAAGTCACCTCTCACCCAACAATTGAAGTCACCTCTCACCCAACAACTGAAGTCACCTCTCACCCAACAACTGAAGTCACCTCTTACCCAACAATTGAAGTCACCTCTCACCCAACAACTGAAGTCACCTCTCACCCAACAATTGAAGTCACCTCTTACCCAACAATTGAAGTCACCTCTCACCCAACAACTGAAGTCACCTCTCACCCAACAATTGAAGTTACCTCTCACCCAACAACTGAAGTCACCTCTTACCGAACAATTGAAGTCACCTCTTACCCAACAATTGAAGTCACCTCTTACCCAACAATTGAAGTCACCTCTCACCCAACAATTGAAGTCACCTCTTACCCAACAACTGAAGTCACCTCTTACCCAACAACTTGAAGTCACCTCTCACCCAACAATTGAAGTCACCTCTCACCCAACAATTGAAGTCACCTCTCACCCAACAATTGAAGTCACCTCTTACCCAACAATTGAAGTCACCTCTTACCCAACAACTGAAGTCACCTCTCACCCAACAATTGAAGTCACCTCTTACCCAACAATTGAAGTCACCTCTTACCCAACAATTGAAGTCACCTCTTACCCAACAACTGAAGTCACCTCTCACCCAACAACTGAAGTCACCTCTCACCCAACAATTGAAGTCACCTCTTACCCAACAATTGAAGTCACCTCTCACCCAACAACTGAAGTCACCCATCGTCAAACAATTGAAGTAATCTCTCACCCAACAACTGAAGTCATCACTCGTCCAACAACTGAAGTCATCACTCGTCCAACAACTGAAGTCATCACTCGTCCAACAACTGAAGTCATCACTCGTCCAACAACTGAAGTCATCACTCGTCCAACAACTGAAGTCATCACTCGTCCAACAACTGAAGTCATCTCTCACCCAACAACTGAAGTCATCTCTCACCCAACAACTGAAGTCATCACTCGTCCAACAACTGAAGTCATCACTCGTCCAACAACTGAAGTCATATCTCACCCCATAATTGAAGTCATCTCTCACCCAACAACTGAAGTCACCACTCGTCTCACAATTGAAGTAGTAGTAGCAGCAGCAGCAGTATTAGCATTAGTAGCAGTAGAAATGGTGGTGGTGATGGTATTAATAGTAGTAGTATTAGTAGTAGCAGCCGAAGTTTATGAATAGCAGTAGCAGCATCAGCAGCAACAGCAGCAGCAGCAGTAGTAGTAGTAGCAGCAGCAGTAGTAGTAGTAGTATTAGTAGTAGTAGTAGTAGTAGTAGTAGTAGTAGTAGTAGTAGTAGTAGTAGTAGTAGTAGTAGTAGTAGTAAAACCAGCAGTAGTAGGACTGAAATTTATACTCGTGGACACCATGGCTGTTGCAACATGGCCGTGTGTCTGCAGACAGGACACATGCGTGTTGTCTCTCCACAAGCATGAACTTTGGCATCCCTACTTAACATGCAAACTCACCTTTAAATCCCCCCTCCCGTCGTTCTCCCAATCCCGCTCTACCTCATTCTTGTCTCGCCCATTCAGATTTCCTGACTTTTCTTCTGTGCTACTTTGCCCCTTCTCTTCTAAGTAGGTCACGATGTTTCGCCGCCATTTTTTAAAACAAGGGTTTAAATGCAGACATACTCATATAATAGATCATTACTTTCATTACTTTAGCTGTGCTGTGATTACTTTGATTCCCTTTCATTACTTTCATTACTTTAGCTGTGCTGTGATTACTTTGATTCCCTTTCATTACTTTAGTTGTGCTGTGATTAGTTTGATTCCCTTTCATTACTTTCATTACTTAAGCTGTGCTGCGATTACTTTGATTCCCTTTCATTACTTTAGCTGTGCTGTGATTGCTTTGATTCCCTTTCATTACTTTAGCTGTGCTGTGATTGCTTTGATTCCCTTTCATTACTTTCATTACTTTAGCTGTGCTGTGATTACTTTGATTCCCTTTCATTACTTTCATTACTTTAGCTGTGCTGTGATTACTTTGATTCCCTTTCATTACTTTAGCTGTGCTGTGATTACTTTGATTCTCTTTCATTACTTTAGTTGTGCTGTGATTAGTTTGATTCCCTTTCATTACTTTCATTACTTAAGCTGTGCTGTGATTACTTTGATTCCCTTTCATTACTTTAGCTGTGCTGTGATTGCTTTGATTCCCTTTCATTACTTTAGCTGTGCTGTGATTACTTTGATTCCCTTTCATTACTTTAGCTGTGCTGTGATTACTTTGATTCTCTTTCATTACTTTAGTTGTGCTGTGATTAGTTTGATTCCCTTTCATTACTTTCAATACTTAAGCTGTGCTGTGTTTACTTTGATTCCCTTTCATTATTTTCAACACTTAAGGTGCGCTGTGATTACTTTGATTCCCATGTGATTATTTTCATTGTTTCTTTGATTACTTTGGCTATAACGTGATTACTTTAATTCCCTTTCATTAAATTGATTACTGTGACTGTACTATGATTACATTGATTCAACTGTGATTACTTTGATCCCCTGTGATTATTTTTATTTCCATGTGATTACTTCGATTCTATTGTGATTCTTTGATTCCAATGTGATTACTTTGATTACATTGTGATTACTTTGTGATTACTTTGAATCCCATGTGATGACTTTATTTCCCTGCCATTATTTTGATTCTCCCGTGATTATTTTGATCTCCACGTGATTCCCATGTGATTATTTTGATTCTCTTGTGATTATTTTGACTCCCCTTTGATTATTTTCCCCCATTGTGATTTCTTTTTTCACTGTGATTACTTTTATTCCCGTGTGATTATTGTGATTCCCTTTTGATTATTTCCCCCAACTGTGATTATCGATGTTCCACTGTGATTACTTTGATTTCTCCGTGATTACTTTGATTAAACTCTAAATACTATTCTAGGCCTTACATTCACATAACTACCTTTATTCTCTCTCTCTCTCTCTCTCTCTCTCTCTCTCTCTCTCTCTCTCTCTCTCTCTCTCTCTCTCTCTCTCTCTGCTCTTCTGACTCTTCACCGCCGGTCGTTGTTTAGTCACCTCGTTATTACTCACAGCATGGTCTCTTGATGACCGCTCACAATTGAGGTCACTGAGGCAACAAATTCTCCTTTGCTACTGAAGTCGATCGTTGATACTCTCTACTCTCTGCTTGCACATCCTATAGAAACCGCACTTTGGCACGCTAGTATACACTACTGCCACCGGCCGGTCCGTTTGACGGTATCTATAAAAGGATGCAGATAACTCGTGGCTGATAATTCGTGAGGTGTTTAGAATTTAATTGAGCTTATTTTCTTCTTCAGGGTTCACAATCATCTTAATCATCGTCATCATCATCATCATCATCATCATCATCATCATCATCATCATCATCATCATCATCATCATCATCATCATCATCATCATCCTTATCAACATCATTATCACCATCATCATCACAACCATCATCACTATTGTCGTCATCATATCCATCATCATCATCATCATCATCAGCAACATCTTCAGCCTGCCGACTGGTGTAGCCGTACATGTCAAGGAACATGTTTCGCGCTTGTGATTTATTGGGTACTTGGTGTTAGACCCATAATTTTGGGGGATTTTAATTTCGTCAAGTTATGAGAAATCAGGACAGTTATGAGACCTGTGTGACAGTTATGAGACAACCATGAGAGCTATGAGACAACCGTGACAGATATGAATCTGTCGTGACAGCTATGGGTCAATTGTGACAGTAATGAGACCATGATGACAGTTATGAGACCATTGTGACAGTTTTCAACACCGGCTTCCTGTTAAGGCTGCTAGCTTTGTTGCATTTCCAGTTCCACCTGTGGTTGCCTTGGCAGGGTCAGGATAACATATTTTGCGAGCCTTATACCGCCCGCGGGCCGAACGTTCTCCATCCCTGGCCTATAGCTTAGCACAATTTTGCTATGCTTTGCTTAAGAACACCGATAATACACTGTATAAAGAACAGCAACATAAGTATCTTGTAATTACCTTAAACGTTTGGTACAATGAACTATTAAACGCTATACTATAAAGGGATTCAAACTTTAAAGTTAGTTGCATATCCTTTACAGACGTAGCAGTCAACCCTAGCATTTATTGGCCGTTCGTCATCCCTGGGCAAGTTTTACGTTCAGTAGTTTGCAATTGGTTTCTGAACGACCGGCACCCATACCATTTCATAAAAAAACCAACGCAGTTGTGTATCGCACGCAGTATGCGGGATTACGAACTGCGTGATTCGAAACTATCGCGACCAAATACCTGCAGCGACTCGCTGTATGAACAAGTATGCTTGGTTGTATGGCCAATCTGTTTAGTGTGTCCTATAATCTCTACTTCTTCCCTTTACTTCTATGAGTGCCAGCCAATACATGTCAATTTATTTATCTGCAGTTTGATTGGCCTCAAGGATTCCACAACAATTAATTTCCATACGTGTTTAGGCCAAAGGAGGTGAGAATAAAAGTTCTTAAAAGCTATAGTCGCACGGAAAGAAGGGATTAAGTGAAAGCTGCGGAGATATGGTTTACAGAAGAATGACGAGTACACCGTTGACGGATAGAAAGAGTAATGATATCTTCAAAGAACTTAAATCTCTGTAGCGAAAGCCTGGCTGCACACTCCCCTCCTGCTTAGTACCCAGTATATTATAAAGTTTCTTTAACATATGTTTACATTAAGGTTGCATTTACATTGTATTTATAGTTAATGGGGTAATTTAGTTTCACTTACTTATCCTGGCCAACTACAACCAACAGACAACTGGGCCAGGAAACGGCCACTTGCTAATCCTAGTTCCACTTTCTGCCTCACTCTTCCGGTAGAAATCGCAGACAACGGTCGGGGTCACCTGAGATGTTCGAAAGGCGAATCTTTTACAGTAGAATACTGAAATAGTAGATTACTGAAACCAATAATAGTTCATAGTAGATTACTGAAATAGTAGATTACTGAAACCAGTAATAAGCCTCACCAAATGTTATATTGAACAAGTGCCCCGACCCGTAGTGAGAATCTGATTCTGGAACTAGAGTGTTGTGGTATATCAGAGCAACTCACCAGTAGCATCAACCATCGTTGCAACCCAGCAATATAATATCAGTGTTGCGCATCAGCAACCCTGGGAAAGAACTGATTTGTGGGCCACTGGCGAATAGGGTGACCCGAAGAGAAACGACGGAGAGAACTACCAGCTTCACCGTTGGAAACACCATTTGCAGCTGAGTGCCTAAATACCTTCCTGGAGTCACAGCCATACTTTGCTTGACCTACCACCATTCCGTCTTATGATTAATGAGACCTCGCTCCGAGAACTTTGTTTTTTTAAAAATACTTCTCATCAATTATTCTCCTTGTACGTTCCTTGTGGGACCTTATAATGTCTATTTTCAATTATTTAACTTGTGATAAGCGGTGTTGTTGCTTATTGCTAAATAAGCAATCCTAGTTATTATCTTCATATCCAACATTTAATTAGATTACACAAGAGTGAGAGTAGGGCGAAAGTTGAATCTTCATCTTTATCGACTTCTTCGTGCTGTATAGTTCAAGCCAAGTCTGGGGGATAAATTCTTTTCCACAGGATCATCGTGTCGCTGCTAAGTTTGCTGTCATCTTTGTGTGTATAGCTGTACAACTTTATCTGCAGTCCTGTGCCACTGTAAGAATAGTAGACTTCTTTTTGTGGGACAATTTGTCATACTCCTTTGTTTTTCACGAGCCACTCGTCGGCTATTTCTTCGGTGGGGAGTCTTTCCTAGCGGTTAGGCTCATTGTCTTCTACAGTATCTGTGAGACTTCTCTCAAACAGTAGCTGATCACACGACGCTTACAATGAGAACTGGTTATTCACATCAGAAAGAGACAGTCCACAATCTTTAGACATCTGGGGAAGCTGGAGTATATCGTGATAAACAGGGTCGTCGACTGGCAGTACACGAGACAGACAGACAGACAGACAGACAGACAGACAGACAGACAGACAGACAGACAGACAGACAGACAGACAGACAGACAGACAGACAGACAGACAGACAGACATTATCACAAAGATCACACCTCGTGGACAATGAGCCATACATAAGAAGAAAGTGTTTTGTAGCCTTATAGTGCTACGGGCCAGATTTCGCAGTTCTTATTCTTAACACCATCACGTCAAGGAAAACACCCTCCCTATTTTTTTCTGTTTTAACACCCAGCGTATAGCAATGCAGCCATCTCTGGCCGGATCATGGCGGGAGTGCAGTACTGCACACATGCACACAAGAAACTAGTCAACTACCGCAAGTACTGCACTACATGCATTTCAGGTTACGCCATCGCCGCCGGCCTCCACCCCTCCCATCCCTGTCTGCTGGTTCTGCTGCTGTGTGGCGGGTCGGTGCGCGCGCTGTTGTTTATGGCGCGCTTCTCCGCGGGCAACTTTCTTGCTGCTTGCTTTCTGCTCCTCTGTTAAAGAAAGCCCATGTGTTATCTTTGAATTGAGTCAGGGGCAGGGGGTGTAGTTTTAAGTAAACGTTTCACTTCCCCCGGGATCAATTAATTATTCTTTTATTATATTTTAAAAACCCGTGGAAAATATATGTAATTTATGTTAGTTATTCCAAGTAGTTTTAATTTGATGACCCCCCTAGGTTGAAATGCGAGGGGGGAAACTTTTACAGTGCTTTGTTTTGGCGTGGTGCCCAGAGATTTGGCAGGTTGAGGAGTTGTGAGTCCGGATGAGAACTGGAGTGCTTGAAAGGGTGATTAGAAGTAAAGTGGGGAGATGAGAGTATGGCAAGAGGGACAGAGAGTGTTGTATAAGACAGACAGGCATGCAGGCAGGAGGATTTAAAGATGGATGGATGGGTGGGTGGGTGGGTGGCAGGATTAGATAGATAGATAGATAGATAGATAGATAGATAGATAGATAGATAGATAACCATACCCCAGCGCATTGTCGACTGGCGCACATGATCATGCCTCTGCACAAGCCGTGCCCCAGAATGCTATTTACGACATTATGTAGTAGTAGTAGTAGTAGTAGTAGTAGTAGTAGTAGTAGTAGTAGTAGTAATAGTAGTAGTAGTAATAGTAGTAGTAGTAATAGTAGTAGTAGTAGTAATAGTAGTAGTAGTAGTAGTAGTAATAGTAGTAGTAGTAGTAGTAGTAGTAGTAGTAGTAGTAGTAGTAAAAGTAGTAGTAGTAGTAGTAGTAGTAGTAGTAGTAGTAGTAGTAGTAGTAGTTGTTGTTGTTGTTGTTGTTGTTGTTATTGTTGTAGTATGCCGCTGACGATTTGAAACCGCTAACTTTCGTATCTGGTCCCCGGGAAGGTTAACCCGGTCAACAAATGCCCGCAGAAGTCGGATGTGTCGGCCTAACGGCGCAGGAACGCAGCTCTGCTGTAAACAGGCACAACGCAATCACATCCGAAAAAAAACTCCGGATGAACGAAGAAGAAGAAGAAGTATCTGGTCGGGAGACACATCTCTACACCCACCTCGAGGCTCACACGGGCTAAACAACAGTGCATCGGACTGTAGAATCAAACTCAATCTTCCCGCTGATTCACCACCAAGCCCACTACCAACTCCACCACCAAGCACACCACCAAGCCCACCACCAATCCCACCATCAATCAAAATAGCCACCCACTAGGTTGAATCAAGCAAGCAAGCTGAACGGCGCATCATCATCATGTGTCATGCCAATAAGCGTGGGTGGTCATGATTCGCCATCTCACACGATCACCAGAGTCGTGGATCAGCTCAATGTTCTTGTCTCGACTATGTAAACAATATAAAATGACACAAAGTAGTGCAGCTTTACATAACAGATTTACGACACATACAGGACGTTGCGGCGATTAGACTTCATCAGCAAACAAACACATTCACAAACACAACATATAGTCAAGGAGATCTCCCGTGACTACATCAAAAGGTGGAGAAGAACAAAAGGATGAAAAAAATTAAAGAAATGAGGAGAAAATAAGAATTGAAAAAAATGAGAATTGAAAAAAAAAATGTGTTCATACTTACCTCACAGTTCCGATCTGTGAGTGACTAAGAATACCTCCGATGTATTCTTTTTATACCCAACCGACGGTCAACGACGTGGCCAAGCCATCTAGGTATTTACTTATCTGCCTTCTTCTTGTTCTTTTCCCCTCGATCTTGTCAGTTGTCACGAAGTTCTGCAATTTATTTCTTCTCATAACGTAACCAAAATATGTTGACTGTCTACGTCTAATTTTTCTAATCAGTTTACGATTTTAATTCGTCTGCTGCAGTACTTGGTCATTGGTTTTTCTGTCTGTCCCTGGTATTCTTTGCATTTTCCACAGAAACCACATTTTCACAGCTACAAAACATGATTTTCTTGACTGCTTTCCTTCTTAACAGTGACCATACTCGTTGATGACCGTAGCCATTGTCTTCCAAACACAAGAGATCCTCTGCCTACCGTCGTGAAGTTGGAAGACCATAACCTACAACTATCTGTTGGCTGCTCCTCAACTTCATCCACCACCTGCACACATGGCGCACACATGCCTTTGAATATAAATGTTATAGACGGGTTCTAAGAATTTCCTGGATACAGAAAAGAACAAATTCATCCATATGACAAGATCTGAATATTTAAGAAGGTTGGCTACTAAAGACGATAAAACAAAGTAAATTGATATATTTTGGTCACTTGAAATGCCATGAAAGTTTGGAGAGAACGATAATGGAGGATGTCTGTTCGAGAAGAGAGCAAGAGGAAGGCCAAAGAGAAGATGGGTGCAGGATGTGGCGGATGATCTCCAGATGGGTGTATTGGACGTGGGACATCTTGCTTATGACCGAGGAGTTTTCCGGAAGGTTGTTATGGGAGCGAGGTTCTGCAAAGGACATGCTACAGAATGAATGAATAAGGTTGAATCAAGAACCGACATCACAGCTCTTGGGACATTCCCATTCCCGCAACGTCCTCAACTTCAACAACCAGCGAAGAGTCTCAATACTGATGGTATCAGTTGCAGTCTGATTATGTACTTGTATGACCTTTCCTCTGGAGTCTTGAGTGTTGGCCAGATCCTCCGATCATTCCCTCTCACATCAATATCTCCAGGCAATGTTGGTGTATGTGCTCCTCCACACCATATGTACATTATTCCCAATGGGGCCCTGACTACATCTATCTGCGTTATCCTGCACCCACACCCCTTGTTGTGGTGCAGTCCCAGCCAATTTGTCTGCCTGCTCGTTTCCCAACCCACCAAGAAGCTCCGTGGAACAGATCCAACGGATAAGGAGGTCAGTAAGGCCGAATGGATAAGAACGCACTTTCTTATACTTCCGGTGTGCTCATGCCGAAGTAAGGGACTCAACACCCCTGTAGTTGGACTAATATGTTGACTTCTCGTCCTTGATTTGAAGGCGTAAATTACACGTACCTCTGAAGTCGGAGTGGGTTCGTCTCATGGCGAGGGACACTGGTAATACACACACGCAAATTCCAGTTCAGCGCTACTAGAAGTAGTGTGTATGGATTACGCTTGAGTTCAAACATCTAACGGATGCTTTCTATTTTGAATGTCTAAATGAAGCATGCAGCTCAGCCTGAAGCATGCCCGTCTTCTCCCTTCTCAGCATGCTCAGAGTCCGTTGCAATCACATGTGTGTGTTGTCCTCCAGTCAACGGAACGCTCATTGACTCTCATCGCCTCCAATCTGGGACTAGATGTTTTTGTAGCATATGCCAGACTCATCCACTAACCAACCAACCAACCAACAAACCAACCAACCTATCAACCACCCAACCAACATACGGGCCTCTGGAACTTCTTCTTCTTTCGTTCGCTTGAAATATGTGTGTAGCTGCAATGTTGTCTCTTGTATGAATTTAATTGTCTTTTTTAGTTCACTACGCGGTCCATAGAGTTTATCTGCCACTGTTGTCTCTCTAGGCCAGAAGGTATGTCTGGGTATGTTGTAGTTTGGGCAGTCCTGGAGTATGTGCTCTGCTGTCTGCGACGCCAATCCACATGAGCACATGGCTGATTCACCAATCTTGAATTTTGTATAGGCCTACATGTGGTTGCGTGGATGGCTTGGCCTTGTGGCATGGTCGAGACAGAAACACGGAGCTGATCCACGACTCTGGTGATCGAGTGAGATGACAGAACATGAGCGCCCACGCTTACCGGCATGGCACATGATGGATGATGGTTGCGTAACCTATTGTGTCCTGTTCTGAGGCGCAGAATAATGACTTGTTCTGGTCTGTCCATAACGTGGTAGTCATCTTGAGCAGGTTTTGGTACGCCTCGGGAACAAGCGAGCAATCTTTGGAGAATACAACGAATAAATTTACTGCTTCATAGAAACCAGACGGGATATTTTTAACGCTCAGTTTCCAAGACCACCCGTGTGAAGACGGCATGTGGTTTGAACAAGAACAAACAAACAGCGACAGTAACGAGTGCGAATAATTCACTTTGCGGTCAGTCTGACATGACTAAACGAGAGGTCAAGTGAAAGGTCAGCAGTGTCTAGTGGTTAGTAGTTAAGTGGTTGTGAGTGACGGAAGGCCTACGCAGCCGAGGACAGGGTGTGGGCGCATGAGTGTTGTTATGTCGTTATATTTAGAATGGCCTAGTAGAGAAACGAGATGGTAAGTTACTTAATATAAGTGTCTGGGATCACTCGCACCTTGGCAGCTGTTTGTGGGCAATTGTATTATGTTATAGAAGGGTAACTGAAATTTTGCTGAAGATGGTAGTAGTCGTTGTAGTTATAGAGATGGTGGTGGTGGTAGTAGTTGTTATAGTTATAGAGGTGACGGTGGTAGTAGAAGTAGTAGTTGTATTAGTTGTAATCATCGAGGTGATTGCGGCGGTAGTAGTAGTAGTAGTAGTAGTAGTAGTAGTAGTAGTAGTAGTAGTAGTAGTAGTACTAGTAGTAGTAGTAGTAGTAGTAGTAGTTACAGAGGTGGTGGTAGTAGTAGTAGTAGTAGTTATAGTTAAAGAGGTGGTAGTGGCAGTAGCAGTAGTTATAGTCATTGAGATGGTGGCAGTAGCAGTCTTAGTTATAATTATAGAGGTGGTGGAGGAAGTAGTAATTGAGTTACAGTTATTGAGGTGATGGTGGTCGTAGTATTAGTAGTAGTAGTAGTAGTAGTAGTAGTAGTAGTAGTAGTAGTAGTAATAGTAGTAGTAGTAGTAGTAGTAGTAGTAGTAGTAGTAGTAGTAGTAGTAGTGGTGGTGGTGGTGGTGGTGGTAGTAGTAGTAGTAGTAGTAGTAGTAGTAGTAGTAGTAGTAGTAGTAGTAGTAGTATTGAGGTGGTAGCAGCGGTAGTAGCAGTAATATTAGTTATAATTATAACGGACGTTGTAGTAGGTATTGTAGTGATAGAGGTGGTGGTAGGAGTAGTTGTAATTATCTAGGTGATGGTTGTAGTAATAGTAGTAATTGTTGTCGCTGTAGTTAAAAAGATAGTGGTAATAGTAGATTTTGTAGTTATCGAGGTGGTAGTGGTGACAGCAGTCGATTTTGTAGTGATAGAGATGGTGATAGAATTAGTTGTTGTAATTATCTAGGTGGTAATGGTGATAGGAGTAGTAGTAAGTGTTATAGTTGTAGTTATAGAGACAGTGGTAGTAGTTGTTGTTGTATTTATCGAGGTGGTAGTGGTGACAGATCATTGGCACCTTTCCGTCTTGACAGACGATAGTTTGGTACATTGTGCTTCAAAAAGGCTTAATAACTACAAGCCATGGCGGTGGCGAGTGTGGCTGATAAGGCCAATTCGTGCTGTAAATGTTTGTCCACAGTGGATGCATGTGAAAACATGGTCATTTTCACCATCATGCACCATCTTACGTCTCTCACGCTCTGTGTGTGCTTTATCTGCAATCATTGTCTCCTTTGTCTTTATTCCATTTCTGATAGTTGTCCTTCATGCAACACGTCCAGCGGCGACTTGCTCCCAATGTGCATTATCAATACCTGTCGGCATCAATCGCAGCTGTTTTTCTCACATCGTTAATATTCGTCAAGTTAGTGGAAAATTCTGGACACATGGTTCTAACGTTCCAGGTTGTAAGCCATATCTCGAGGTTACTATTTTCTTTTTATTAGTGCATGGTGCATTGGTTTTACAGCCTACGATTCAGATTTTGTTCTAGCCGCAAGCACCCATCGAAGCAGGCAGGCTGTGGCGGATCAGCACCCTAATTGGCCGAGGGCTGCCCAGCTTGAGGCGGGCGGTAGCTGATCAGTGACACCTGTAGGTGTCTCCCACCGTCAGAGGCAACCCGTGGCTCCCCATGTCTACGCCAATTGACAAGGGCTTATAACCCCTAAATGTTGTCTCTCGCTTTGATTCCGAGATCGGTTAAGACCAGGGATGGAGTTATTGCCTCTCCATAGCACAAAGCCTGGGGTAAAATATAGAGACCATGTGTTGCCCATGCAGCATGATCCCTCTCTCGGCCCGCCTAGTTCACCCCAGAGGGAAGGTAACACCAATGCTCTAACTGTCCGCCTGTCGGAGCTTCGATCCTAGACCAGCTGCCAACCAAGGATTAGGACCTGGTCTGCCCTGCCATGACATTTTGTCTTTAGGTTGCATTTCCTCGCACCAGGATAAGGCTTATACCCTCCCAATTGCACTCTTCCGCCCAAAGCCGTTGGTACAATGTGGGGTGTCGAGTTTGGTAAGCGCCGCCCAACATTCGGCGCTAACAGAAAGCAGGTGTTACCGTCTACTGTCATACGGTAGCTCAGTCATATCTGACTAAGGCCTGACACCAATGGTTTCAGTTCTTAGTCAGATATAATTGAGCTACCGTATGACAGTAGACGGTACTACCTGCTGTTTGTTATGGTAGTGGTGACAGCAGTAGTTGTTGTAACTATAGAGCCAATGGTGGTTGTAGTAATATAGTTTGTGGGGAGAAACAATTGGCGCTCCAGCGTCCGACGGGTGGCATTGAATAGTGCCATTTTATGTAATTGTACAGTGTCTTTGATGTAGTTAATCCATTTTCTTCAGGGGTCCTCCTCTTGCACTTGTATCTGACCTTCTTTAACGTAGAGCCAGTGCTGTAGTTGATGGTGTTGCACGAACCATTCGATCTTCTGCTTTTCAATATATGCGACGCAAAGTTTTAATCCCACGGTCTGTCTGATAACATCATTTCTTACGCGATCTTGGATAGTTCAGTTGGCAGCCCTCCTCTTGCTTCTCATCTCACAGTTGTTGATGTTACGTAAGTGTGATTTGGATAATGTCCAAGTTTGACATTGGTAGCATAGGGCTGGTGTGAATATGATGTTTATTATCTGCCGTATTGACGACACAGGTATATTTGGATGTTTTAGTATGGGTGAGAGTTGATGTATAGCGTACTTGCATTTTGGCATCTGATTATGATCATATTTAGAAGATATTTGAATTCTTTAACTTGTTTAAGAGATGTGCTATTTATCTGTATATTTATTGGACCAGAGTATCTGCTAACCTGCAATACTTCAGACTAAGACAAGTACAAATAAATTAATTAAAACAGCGTCCACATGTCCGACGTTTCGGTGATAACAACCTTCGACAGGAACGTCGAAAACATGACTAATAAGACCATGATTATACACGTGTATAAATGAAGTGCTATAACTCGTTTATGTGATGTGCTTTAACGTCATTATTATATAACTTTTTATTCAATTTCCTAATATACGTTTTTATTTTTATTTTGCCACGTTATGAGAAGACAAAAACTGGAACATATAACAACGG